>JAOEHY010030845.1:25949-47084 GCA_025447955.1 Psilopsiagon aurifrons
TAGATTGGATATGAGGAAGAAATTCTTCCCTGTGAGGGTGGTGAGGCACTGGAATGGGTTGCCCAGGGAAGCTGTGAGTGCTCCACCCCTGGTGGTGTTAAAGGCCGGGTTGGACATAGCCTTGATTGGCATGGTTTAGTGTGAGGTGTCCCTGCCCATGGCAGGAGGATTGGAACTGGATGATCTTAAGGTCCTTTCCAACCCGAACTATTCTGTGATTCTGTGGAGTCCTACCCATTGCCTCCATGGATGACCCGGAGGCTGCTTAGACACATCCTTGAGAGCATGAGGTTTGCATCCTCTCATGTTCTATATCCTCAGAAGACCTGATGCTCACACAGGTTTCCTGCACGTGGCTCTAGATCCACCTTCCAGCAGCAGAATTCCATGTGTTTATGGGTTATTGTTACAGCATCTGTGAAAGGAGCTGAGAAAAGCAACCCCTCATGCTCTACAATACACAGATGTGGTGTCTCTAAAAGCAATGGCATCTTCCTGGAAAACCTTCATGTTTGGAAGAGTACAAAAAGATGAAAACCAGTTGTGTGTAGATGATAGATGTTTTGCACGTGGTGCTTATTAAAGGGGTTTTGTGCTTTCACCAAACTCGGGGCACCTGCATGTCTCATAAGACTTGAAAACAAGTGCATAGGAAAAATCCTGTGGACTTTAATAGAAATCAGCTGTTTCCAGTTGATTCTTATCTCCCTTTATTTACTTTGTTTTCATGTCTGAGGTGTTCCAGAAAAAGCATGTTAACAGATAAACTCATCCTGCTCTTTCTCACCAGGCAGCTCTGATCTTCCACTGGAAATAAAGGTTTCCTTGGTGAATGAGAGATCTGCAGTGACTTGTGCTCTCGGCCCTCAGCAGCTCAAGGTATAGCTGGTTTTGTGTCATATCCTTTTAAACACCCTGAGCTGCAACAGCAGATTGAATCAAGCTGTTGGAGAACAAGTATCACCTGCAAGTAAGTGTTCACAGGGGTCTGCAGAGCTGTTTCAGAAGCCCCAGGAAAGTGGACCAGGAGCTGGGTGTTAATTTTCCTCCAGATGAAGTTTGGTGTTAGGCTCATTAGGTTTAACGATGCTGCATCTAATAATGACAGGTCTAACAGGAATGAGTTAATTTGCTGAGTCTCTTCATGGCTTTCAGTTTTCCTTATGCTTGAGGGCTATATTCAAATAACAGGAGTTTGGGTTTTCTTGTGTATTTTATGGAAACTGCTTTAAAACATGCAGTGAAAACCAGAAAAAAGGTTGTAACTTGTACAAAGGCAAATGAAGAGGTGAGGAGGGGAAAAATGCAACCCCTTTTGCTGGGGCTGTGGGAGCTCCCACTGTTTCCCTCCTCAGCCTGTGTGGACAAGGAAGTGAAAACAAACACAAATGGAAACTCAATCAGTTGTCAGAGGCATAAGAAGCCACTTGAAGGCATATTCCCACTTGGTGTGGAGACCCCTTCCAGTCATACACCCCATCCACCCCTCCAGTCTTTTGCAACATCTCACGCTCCAGGATAGGATAAGTGTAAAAGGTCAGGAAATGGTGAGAACAGAATTGGATTTTAATTTGCTTTTATAATTTTTTAATAATCCCTGATGCTGTCAATAATACAGGGGTTGTTACTCTGAAGAATAGAATAAATAAACTGAACTGCCTTTTTTTTTTTAAGGGATGCTTGTTCAGATGGTTAAACCTTATCCCAGGTGCTATTCCAAGAAAATGTCAGTTATTTAAACTCCAATAATTTCAATTTGCAGGGCAAAAAAGAAGACTTATTTGAAGCTTGCATAGATCTTTCTTTTAAAGTGTATACAGCCACTTTCCACCCCCAAAATAACACTTCAAACATTTTGGAGGAAACCTTGGTCCATGTAAAATTGCTGATGCAATTGCAGTGCTGAGCTAAAACTGAGCTAAAATTTCACACAAAAATGACAGTTTGGTGACTCATGTAACGCGTGGAATGAGGTTGTCAGACTGGTCTTGTGATGTGGATGCTGGAGCTGGCATGTTTATGGGATTCGCACATTGGACTCTGTGGATCATGATGGTGGCAAGAGGAAGCAGTAGATGGGTACTCACTTTTGTTACTGAGTAATGGGAAACTCACCTGTGGTTTTAGCAAAGTAACACCAAACTGATGGTAATGTTGGTCTGATGCTCTTCACCAGAGAATGGTGATGCCAACACGCGCTCACCAGCAGGCTCCTGTGTAACATATGTCAGGATAGAAGAGGGGTCTTGGCTTATAGTGTTACCCTTTGGTCCTTATACTGGTTTTAAGTGCCAGGAGCATTGTAGCATCTCTGAGTCTGCCAACAGTTGGACAAATTATGGCTCTGGAGAGGCGAATCTCTGGTTTGTTTGGGTTGGGATTGGTTTTTGTTGTTGGTTTGCTTGTAACTGCAGGCTCTGTCCTGGGATGGAGGTGTGATATGTAATTTATCCCTGGTGATGTCCTTGTGGCAGTGTTTTCTCTGTCTCTGTGAATGTAGTTTAAGGCTGAGCGGAAGGGAACCTAAGGAGATGAACTGCCCCTCCTAGAATTGTCTGCAGGTTACACCACCACCATTAAAAACCCCATAAATATTAGAGTTCTCTCTTCCAGCTGGTTACAGTGATCTGCTTCACCATGGAACTGCTGCTTTGGAAGGCCCTCATGGTTCTCACAGAGCTCGGGATGATGCTGTGGAGGGGTTGAGCATCAGCTTTTCTCTTCTGGAGACCTTTGTTTAAATTTACCCCAGAAACAGAGGTTTTAGTGGTCTCACTTCTTTTTGATGGGTCTTTGCCCATGTAGCTGGGCAGCCCAGGACTCCATGCCAGCAGGAAGAGTAAACAAAACTGGCTTCACAGTGCTTTACAGGGTGAAATGTGGAGCATCAGGATGGGTATGTTGAGTGTTTGGCCTGAGTATAGAAGCAGCAGCAGTCTCAGGATGGCAGTGCCATGTCTGAGCTCTGGCAGAGATCTGAGTCAGGCCACAGAGCATGTAGAGTTGCCAATCACTGGCCACAAAAATCCATGTAGAGTTCCCCCATCCATCTTCTCCTGCGTCCTGTGCATGGGGATTGTTGTGTCGTGCTGCAGCAGATGCGTGTCTTGGAATCATAGAATGTTTGGGTTGGAAGGGACCTTCACAGGTCATTTAATCCAACCCCCCTTCTCACAGGGAGGAGGTCCTGGGGCAGAGGGATAATTTGGGACCATCACTGACTGTGGCACCATAGAGGAGGAGCCTGTACCACGCTGTGGCAATGGAGAACTGTCTGTCAGGCAGGGCTGTGGACTTGCATTGTGGAGAGTCACCATATCCATCTGTTTACTGAAAAACAAAGAACCAACGTGAAAAGCAAAAGCAGAGAACTGGAGCTGAAGTTTTGGCTTTGACTCAGCCTAATGGATATTCAGCTCTGACCCAGAGACTCTGAGATTAGTGGATGCTTGTTTTCCTTGGGGACAGAGGAAATCTCCAGATTGGTTTTTATGAAGGCTAGTTTTTCCCCTATCTTATGACAGGGGTTCGTCCTCTGGACACATATTAGCAAGAAGCAGATGATAAATTAATCGCCTCCTTTTTTCCTTCTTTTTTCCCCTTTCGCACAATGGCATCAAGATCTTCCAAAGAGAGCTTGTAGTTGGCTGTGGGCTTCCAAATAAAATGACTCCATGATGCAGAGTTAATCAGAGACAGCTGTAACCCACAGCACTGCCGGCCTCACCTCCTTAGCATCAGATTAAAGACCATTAATAACAATTAGTGAGAAACCATGGAGGCTCCTGGCAAGCTCCTGTCTGGCAGGACCTGGGGTGGGCACAAGATCCCCTCAATGCCTGGGGTAGGCAAGCTGCAGCCAGGAGTGATGCTGGATGGATGTGAGCACACATGGACACTGCTTTTGGGCACTGTGATGCAGGAGCATGAAGTGACCCTTTAGAAAAAGGCAAACGACAATGCGAGTGCGGAGCGCCGTGCGGGGATGGATCTTTGGCATTGGAGTGAGTTGGAGCTGAACAATGCAACTGGCAGGCAAGTGAGCCTTCTCCCTCCCTTTCAGCTCCTTAGGCTTTTTACATCCACCTCCCTCAGCTGGGTCCAAGCAGAACAAAAGGGGGGGCTATTAATTTTGGGTTTCCTTTTTGAAGTCTCCTGCTCTGGGTTGCACAGACCTGGAGGTCCCTCTGTATTTGCCCTGGTTCTTATATGAAAGCTCTCTCCATTTGGCAGACCAGGAGGTTACATGAGCAAGTCAAGGGAAACATGCAGCTCCTTCGTCTCATCCAGATAACATTTCTTTCTCCCTCTTCGGTGCTGTCTAGAAAACCATTTGCTCAGTGTGAGTGGAAATGCTGGTAAGATTTATTTGGTAAAATGGGGTGTTCAGGGACACCCAGCAGATGGATTCCGTTTGTGAAACAGCCTCATGTTTTACATATGCTCCTATCCAGTGTAAGGCAGAACAGTTGCCTGGGAAAAGACTGGGGCTCAGAAGACACGGGGTTGAATCCAGGCTCTGATGTGAACCTCATTTCAGTGGGTCATTAAGGCCAATCTTTTAGAAGCATCCATGCACTGACCTCTCATAGCAGCCTTTCTGCTGCCTTCTGCGAGCACTGGACCATGCCCATGTGTATGGCTCTGTTCTGTCAGTGCAAGCACTGCAATGCTTGACTGCCAGCCCTGCACTCTTCCCTCCCCATCCTTGCAGTGATAGCACAGTGGGTCTTGGAGCCTGGGCACAACTTTGAATCATTGGTGGTATGGAAAAACAGTGCATTTTGCCCAGGACTTAATATCCAGAGTGGGATCCTCTGGGGATATTGCAGCATTTGGTGTGAGCCAGGAAAGACTGCTGAGCAGACACCTATGCAATGCTGACACAACCAATAAAGCTTCCTCCAACTGCAGAGCCTTGGTGCTTGGATTTAATTAGCTCCAGAGATCCAGCAGCACCCTGTTGCATTTCCTGAGCTCCCAGAGGCATGGAGAATGAAGGGTTTCTTTCAACACCCCAGAAAAAGGCCCATGATAAACAGTCTCCAAAACATCTAGAGCCCATCCTGGCTCCCACCCACTGTTACTGCCTCAAAGTGTTTGCCAATGGCCTGCCAGAAACCTCCTGGAAGGAAAAAACCCAGAGCTGCTGAGCAGGCTTTGCATGAGTTTGGGAGGGATGAATCATTCATGTCTTTGGCTCCTTGAGGGGCTACAGGTTCAGAGATGAGCCTTGCCACAGTGTTTACAGCTGCCATTCATATCACACCTTACCATAGCCCACCCTGCTCTCAAGATAGAGCTTTAACCATGAATTGCCTTGCTGCTCATCAGTCTGCTTCATGCATGGGTTGTGTCATGGCAGTGATGTTGGGTGTAGGGAGGGCTGGGACATGAGGAGCTCAGGCTGCGCAACAGTCGTGGGGTTTTGCCTTGGGCTGTCTTAGCTTTGTCTCCTTCTTATTTCTTAGGGCAAAGTGCCGCTTTGCTGTTGCATTGCTGCGTGTTCCACTTTTGTCCTTTTAATTCCTGGCCAAATAAACCCCAACCTACTCCAAAAGGAGATAGATAGCAGGTGACAGTATGTGCCAGCGTTTCTTCTTTGTTGCTCCTGCCATCTGGAGCAGCTTCTGCCTTTATCTCCTTATCACTTTCCAGATCTCAGCTGAAAGCAGGCCTGTTCTTTTTTTGCCTTCACCCCTTAATTTCTTTCTGGTTCTGCTGCTATTTACGACTTAGCTCTGTTCCTGTAATAGCTCTGGTATACCCAGATTCCCTTTTTTACAGAAGTGGTGGCTAAAATGAAAACAGATTGGTATTCCTTCATCAAAATGTGCATGGAGAGTCCCTCCAAGTCTGTGGCAGCAGTGTTTAGGCTGTTGTGTGCCTTTACCATTTTTAGTATGTTACTGTTTGAGATGCAGTGCTTTCACCCGTGTTGCCCAGAACGGATAAACATGTTGATGGAGCAAGTTGTGTGAGTGGTTCATTGGTTGTACGTTCAAGCACAGGGAGCTGATGTGACCTCCTTCATCCCCTCTTCCTCCACCCTTGTGGTGCTGCTGGCAATGCTAAGGGGGACCCACCAACACCCTCAAGCAGTGAATGCCTCCCAGGGTTTTGCTCCCAATGGATTACATTCCAGTGTTTTGTCTGATTTTAAAACAATAAAATACCCTGGAGTCACTTTTCTCAGACACTCTCAATCTGAAGTTTCTCATCCCTAGTTTCTGTATTAGTGAGCACAGAGGTGACCACTGTAAGAAGGGCTTGTGTTGGTGGAAAGGATAGCTTGCATTGTGTAAAGGCTGTGCTCTAAAGCCTGAACCTTTTTCCCTCACTCTGATGGGAACCCTTCATTCACAGTGGATGAATGATTTGTTTGTAGTCAGATTAAGGACCAACTTGGTCTTTTTCTTTGTGCGTCCGTTCAGCAGAGTTTTGCTTGTGTCTGGCCAGAAAGTGACTCAGTCTAACCATGACCAAGGGGCATGAAGGTTTGTAAAGCAAGGCACTCAGAGGAATTCATCCTTCAACAAATAGTTAGAAGCTGGTATCTTGAATCAGTACGAAGCTTATGAAGTAGAGGAAACCACAAGCAGCAAGATTTGAATCAAAAGGCAATCCATGGGGAGAAAATGGTTGGGAAAGGACAGGCTGTGTTGATGCAACACCCAGGATAAGGACTTGACTAGGGTCCAATACTCCTTTGAGAGCTCTGTGTGCTACCAGATAGTTTTTCAGCTGGGTAGGATCCAGATGGAGAAGCCAATGGGAGCCAAACTAGTGCGTGGGTTGCTGAGGATGTCTTTCCGTTCCTATGACCCCATCTTGAATCACAGTAATAGTTCCTGTACTGTAGTAAAACAAATGACTTCTTCACTTTCACAGTAGCACGTGTCTAGTGTTGAGTCATTTTGGGGGTCTTTAACAAACCTGAGACAGTTTAGGGACTGGTAATGTACGATGCAAAAGCATCCCCAGCCAGGTGGCAATGGGGTAGCTTGGCCAATGTGGCAGGGACAGATGCTATGTATCTGCCTGGGAGAGCAGGCTCCCTGCTGCAAACCTTTTTGAGTCAAAGAAGCAGGAAAATGGGGACAGCATCTGCACCAAGCAGAGGCTTCTGCAGGTCCCCTGGAGGAGCACATTCTGTCACTGAAAGGGCCTTATAGGAAATCTGCTTTGTTCAGATGTCCGTAGCAACAGCTTCCAAGAGCCCTCATCCTTTCTCCCACTCGTAATAGCTTGGGGTGCATTAAACAATTTCTCATTAACTATAAAACACCCAAACCTCAGCAGAATTACAAACAGATGGATAAACAAACGGAAATTTCAAACAACATGTGAAAAACCCTTATAAAGCAAAAGCAAAACAGAGTCCTGCCCGGCCCTCAGAGTCCTGTGCCTGCTCCTGAGCCTTGGCATCCCTTTGTCAGAGCCCAGGCAGTGGTAAGATTTGTGTCCACACGTTGGTTGTCTTTGAGTAGGGGCTAACTACATGTCTAAGGGGTTGGAAATGGTTTATTGGAGGATGAGGCTCGGTCTGAGCTGATAATTCAAGTGCTGGATGCAATGGGGTATTGGTGACCGTGCTGTCCCAGAGAGAAAGCATGGGTTTATTATTTTGCTCCAGGCATTAAGTTCTTGGAAGAAGAAGGGTGGAAATGTGTCTTCTATTCCTCTTTGGGACCCACCAAGCAGTTGGAAGGTGGCTGCCAAAGCAGATACAGGAGGGAGCAAAGCCCTAAACTTGGGCACTGCCAGGGCAGTAGCACTGGAATATGGGGAATCCATCCCTGGGCACTGAGGAGGTGTAGGGAAGCCCTGGCAAACAGAGATAGTGAGAGGGGAACACACAAGAAGTATCATGGAAATGAACTGAGGTTGCTGATGATGCTCTTGAGGTCAGTGACTGGACTTTGAATAGGGGTATATTTTTATAAGGTACAGATTTCTGGTGTAATTTTCATGCTAAGTGGTGCTTGAGTTAGTTCACATAGGCCAGGCAGACCTGCATTGTGTTTGCTTTGCTGGTGATACATTGTCAGAAACCTTTGTGAGAAATAGGAAAGGTCTGAAGTGTCACTTCCCTCTTTCAGCTCCAGTGCACCTGAAAGAGTACTAGAGAACAGTGAGTGGGAAGTGCTGCTTGTTCCATACGCATGGAGAAGCTGTATTCCTCTTGGCTTTTCCTTTCCTGAGCAGTATCATGGTCCCAACCCACAACCCCAAGTCTCTTCTCCAGCCCTGTGATGACTATTCTCTCTATTCTTTCCTGTCCCTTTATGTAAAGAGGGCCTCTGTTTCTTAGAAATGTTCCTTAGCATCATTTCCTGCTGCTCTTGATGGATGGAGATTTTGCCATGAAAGGATGTGGGTTTTATTCCCATCATCACTGGGAATTTCTGAAAAATAGCATAAAAATTGATGGCAGCTCTGCATTAAGCACAGCAGGGCTGCTTTTCCCAGGAGCACTGGAGAAATCTATACTCTGCATCCGGCTGGGCCAGCAAGCTATGATCACAGCTCCTTACTTGGAGCTTCCTCGCATCCTGGCAAACCTTCTCCCCCAGCTTTCCCTGCTAACTGCCAGGGATGTGGCTGGCATCAGGGACTAACTCCAATATCCCTCCCCATTTTCTATCTGATGGGAAATAGCAGTGCCTGGCCACATAACTCTGTAATCACCCTGGCTATTTGCAAGGTTGTAGAGGGAACAGCTAGTTCTTCATGGGTCCCTGCCCCCAGCCACATGCCCCCATCCTCTGTGTAGGTGCGGTCTCCATCAATCATTTTCTGCTTTAGATAACTCCTTCTTTTAGTTTAGCTTCTGTTATAGTAGATGGCAACTGCAGCATTTTGCATTGGAAGATTTGGGTTTGTTCAACTTTTAGTTCAGGAAAGCAGCTAATTTCTTTCCTCTGCGCCCATGAAAACCTCTACAGAAGTAAAACTGCTGGGTGGGTTGAAGGAGTTTTCATGGGGTTGAAGTCAGGGGATGAGATGTGACCCACTGCTGTGAAAGTTGTTTGTGGTTCCTGAGCAAGTGGGGTGGGAAGGACATGTACTGAACACAAGTGTGCTGAGCTTGTTGGTGCTGGTGGTGCCTTTGGCTTCTTGCTGTAATTATACATAAGTGTTCAAACATGAGAGGACAACTGTGAGATCAGAGAGAAGAACAGAAACCAGAAGAGATGGAGTCTGGTCTTGGTTCCATGATGGACTCGGTGCATTGAATTAGATGTGTCATTTAAAGTTATCTATCTCCTTAAAAGTAACAGCATCTAATTGACTAAGTTAAGTCAGGCTCTATCAGTGTGGTGTTGAGAGGTGATGAAATTCTGCTGCTTGCAGTTGCCTACTTGGAGATGTTATAGAGGGCAATCCCTCAAGCTGTGTCTTCATCTGCCCTTCAGTAGAAGCTGCTCAAGCACTGGTTTTGTATCTCATCTTCAAGGTGAAAAAAGTGGCTAGTTGGCTGCCTTCACAAGATGGCAGGGAATGAACCCATATTGCTGATGGCTTGAAGATCTTTATGGAGGTTGTACTCTTTGGACCATTACTAGACTTGATTTTGGCAGGAGATGCGTGGTAACTCTCAGCAGGGATGAATAGCAACTCCCAAAAATCTCTTAATGACAGCTGGGATTTTCCATGGAGCTTGATTTGTTTGTGCACTTAATTCCCACCGTGATTTCTAAGCTTCTGATGCCTGCTCCTTTCCAGGTCTTTGGAAAACTGCTGCCAAAATCCACCAGTCAAATCTTCTGTGAGCAAAATGCATGTGCCACTCGCAATGCAGCCAGTGTACCATGGTGATGAGCATGTTTGTTAATTAAAAACCCATGGAGAGGACTGATCTCCTGGATCAGTTCTGCACAGTGTTCATTTAGTTGCAGGGAAAAGCTTTCTTGTTAGGTAGAGAGCAGCTCTCTTGCTGAAAGGCCCCATGGATGGCTGGATTTGGAGGCTGAACTCGGCCAAAGGCCAGAAACCCTTTGGTGCTGCTGGGCTACATGTGCCGAATCTCCAGGTGCCTCTCCAGGCTTGATGCAGGCGGATCTGACCGTGTTACTGCACCTGCTATTGGGATAAAACCAGCCCCAGACTCCTCCACTGCTCAGCTGGCTCTGATCAATGCGAAATAATGGGCTTGGAAAGTTCTCCTAAGGGGCTTTTTACAACCAGAGCAGCCTTCTCAGTTGTTTCCTCATGAATTGGTTTCACCACCTCTTAGGATCTGTTCTGCATAGCCCTGGCTGGGCTGCTCCATGTCTTGGCCTCCGCAGAGCCTGTCTGGCTGTTTGATCTTGGTTCGGTGGGTCACATAGTCCATGATGAGTATGTCAGCTCGAGGGAACCATAAAGAAGGAAATGAGAGTTCAAGCAAACAAAACCTGGAAGCTTGGATAGAGTAAGGTCAGCGGAGACACCCTCTTCATGGCAGGACACTGTGTTTTTCGAGACTGGGCTGCTTTGCCTGGCTGGAAATCTTTGGATCCATTGCAGAGGACTCACTGAGCTGGGTGTTGAGTATGTCCACACTGGAGGAAATTGCTTAGACTCTGGGTAAAACAAGATGAGGTATTTGATGCAAACCAAACAGTTGTTAACCAAAGCACAGTGCATGGTAAGCGCATCAGAGGTCTCTTATCTTTCCAAACCAATGGTTCTTCCCTTCGTGCTCAGAATCCAGCTTGTGCAGGGCATGGGAGGATGGAGGATTCCCTAGTGAAATGAGTGTAGTCTGCATTGTGCCAGCTAATAGATGTATCTGGACTGTATGGTGCTCAGCTTCAGATTTATTTGCTTCTCTCTTTGCTCAGTTTGGGGCTGATTTTGGCAGGCTACGGTTGCCAGAAACCCGGAGAAAATGAGGTTTCCAAAACCCTTCTTGCCTTTCAGTACACGGCACACCTGAGACTTTAGGGACTTGCCCTACCATTCCAATGGCATTTCTCCATCTTGGGAATGGCATTGTATGGTGGAGGATCCTATCCAAAAAAGGATAGGTTTACCCGGTCAAAATGAACTGTGAACCATTTCCCCACCCACCAAAGCAGGACTAATGGTCTTTCATCTCCTTCCCAAAACCCTGTGAGACCTGCCGGCACGCTACTGCAAGCAAAACCCCGCTGTTAACCTTCTGCATGTCCAAATATTATTTCATCCCTGTACTGCAGCCCAGCCGGCACGAGAGCCAACAGAAGCGTGGCTCCAGGACACGCACAGCAGCGTGAGGAGGACAGGAGTGCAGCCCTCATCTCACAAACGTCACCTTTGCAGCTCCCAAGGTCTCTTCTCCATGTGTATGGTTTGGCTCTGCTCAGCCTCCCGCAAGCACCAGTGTGTTGGACGGCCTCGGTGCACCACATGCAAAGGGACAAGCTGGAAAGAAATGCTCGTTGCTGAGAGTTCACCCCTGAATGTGCCAGCTCAAACAATCCAAACCCTCCTGAGTCTCGTGGCCTTTTAATTTGTCTTCTTGCTCACAGACCAAGTTGATTTCTGTCAGAGAAGATAAATGTTGTCTACAAAGCTCAGATAAGAATGATGAAATCTGTCCTTTTCCGAGGACTTTGCAGAGGTTTTGGGGGATGCAGATGGAAAGTCAGGGCTAGACTTGCCAAGAACACTCAGGCTGATCAAGTACACATTAAAGGGGGTCATGTTGGTTGGGGAAAGTGGATGTGAAACCCCTTTTTTCTAGGTCATTTGCTTATTTCTGTCCAACTTTGATTGCGGTTGAGCAGTGTTTCTGTGCTGTCAGTTAAATGCAGGCTTTGCCAATATTCTCTGGTGATACAAGTCTTTGAAGCACAGGCAAAGGTCTTTCTCTAATGGGAAGCTGCATCCGCTGGCCTCCATCCAATTCAGACAGAAACAGTGTCCCTTCCATGAAACCCCACCAAAACAGCAAAGGCCAACCCAAAACTGAGTGATGGAGTCTGATCCCAGCACTTAACAAGAATGTGATTTTGCCCAGAAACAGGGTTTAAGGTAGAGATGGACAAATGGACATATAGAGAGTGGAAGGGGGCATACAAGCATACCAGGGAGGGACTCTTCATCAGCGACTGTAGTGATAGGACAAGGGGTGATGGATTCAAACTGAAACAGGGGAAGTTCAGGTTAGATATAAAGAAGTTCTTTACTGTGAGGTTGGTGAGGCACTGGAACAGGTTGTCCAAAGAAGTGATGAATGCTCCATCCCTGGCAGTGTTCAAGGCCAGGCTGGACAGAGCCTTGGGCGACATGGTTTAGTGGGAGGTGACCCTGCCCATGGCAGGGTGTTGGAACTGGATGAGCTTAAAGGTCCTTGTAGCCCAAATCATTCTGTGATTCTTTAATTTTACTGCAAGCAGAGGAACATGTCCTGCTTTTGTCAGTGCCGTATCTCGCCCGAAGAAGTGGACCTTTGATCTCCTGAGCTGTTAGGATGCAGGAAGAGAAGCCCTATGGGCTGCTGCTCCCCTCTTACCATCCCACACTGGGAATATGCTCAGCATCAAGTGGGATGGAAGCAGTTCTGCACCCCTGTTGTGGCTACATCTAGCCTGGATGCACCCTATTCCCAGCAACAAATGTGCTCCAAAACTGTCAGAGAGCTCTGCTTGGTGAGTGTAGGTGATGCAAAACATGAATCTCTCCCCCAAAAGCTGCAAAATTCTGTGTGACAGCCCCAGTTCCCCTGTTTTCTTTAGAAGCACGGATCTTTACTTATCTGCTGGAAAGTTTCTGCAAGATGCTGTTTGAAATCTCTGCCTTGTTATGTATTATGCAGGAATTTGGCTACTGGCAGTCTTGGTTCTTTCACCTATTTTATATCATAATCCATTTATAGACCAAATAATTACTTTTCCGTAGGACCATGCACAGTGAGACAGATTGCTCCAACCTGCTAATGCTGCTGAAAGGCACTGAAAAGACAAGTCAGTAGCTTTTCTTTTAAATTCTCAGGCTTCTACTGTTTTTCAGGGATATTTTTCAGAGCAAAGGAGGCAGCTCCTAGCAAAGCTTTCTGCTCGCTGGCTCCATTCACTCCACAGCATCACCAAGGTGCTCACTGGTCAGAGCATTGAGTCAATGGTCCTGCAGTCACCTTTGCTGGTGCTTAAGGTAAAAACATGCAAAGAATTCCTGTGTTTCCTGTACTCTGAGGCTCTGAGGGAGTTTTCTACCTGCAGCCAGTCTGTTTGCTCCATGCTTAAAAGCAGACCTCACATCAGCAGTGGTTAAATCCATCCTTCCAAGCCAGCAGCTGCTCATGTTCCTATCCCACCCAAGGCAGGCTGATAACAGGCGCGGTGAGTGTGTTATCAACACGCCATTGACATGGAAGTGATGGCAATGAGTGCTCAGGCTGCTGGAGGGAGAAAGGGAAAGGGAGAGGAGCTTCTTGTCCTCTGCGGGTAAACACAGGCTCAATTATGGATGTGCTCGCATGCCCCATGCAGACAGCCACAAGCTGCAGACTCTGCCCTCCGTGCACCCAAGGTGCCAAAAGGAGTGAGGGCAAATGTAATTGATGAGTTGTAGGGAGATGGGATGACAAGGGGGTGGAAGATAATGATACGTTTTCAATTTCAACAAACAGAAGGAGGAATGTTCCCATCCCAGCAGCTTGTTTGCAGTTTGGTGTCGTGCTGCATCAGTTCTGCAGAGGCCATCATCAGGGACCCAGATGTCTCTGGGAGTGAAATCCCAAAGTAGCTCTGCCTGTTTAAGGGTTGCAAATCCCAGCTGGCTTTGTCTCCTGGGCCTGCATGGCCATTTACACTGGGTGGAGAGGGTGGCAAGTCGCAATGTGGCTTTGCAGAGCTGGAAAATCTGAAGGCAAGTTCCTGACTGTTTGTTCCAGGGACACCTTGGCTCTTTCAACATCAGACTTTGGGAGGCAGTGAGCTTGTTGGCAAATGGGCTCCAGTGTGAGAGTGGGAAGTTGCTATTTCAAAGGGAGATCATAGAAATAAAACACACTGTGATGACATTTAGTTAAGTGGCAAGGAATGTACCACGAACATGTCTCCGCATCAGCATTGCTTGGGTTTCCCATGGGGCTGGATGTTAGGAAAGTCTTCTTGACACACAGCTTGTGGGGTGGGGGAACAATGTCCCAGATTGCCAGGCTGGAGCGAGCTGGACATCCCTGGATCTCATAGCCTCTGCCCAGCCACAGTTGCTGCAAGGCTTTGCACATGAAAGCCTTATATCCGTTTATCCTTTGCCCGATTTCCACAGCAGCACCTGACCAATAGTGCAGTTAAGTGCCATCCTCACATGCCAAAGAGGAAAATTCCTTTAAGGCCAGCCTTCAGTGTGCCAGGTCTGCTTTTCAGAACTAAGCATCTGCTCTTCTGCTGCAGACAGCTTGCAGCTTTTCAAATCAGAGCCCTGGCTACCAGGGTTTTGAATGTGCACCTGGGGAAACTGCAGGAGCATTGTCCTGTACCAAAAGAAGCCGTTGTGTCTCTCTGAATCTGGTGTTTACTTTTTCCACTCCTCAAATCTATCATGCTTGATAGACGACTGTGAGCAATCAGGGCGCCACAGGCCAGCAAGTTACTGCTTGTCAGCTGGGTTGTAGACCACTTGCGTGCTGCTGCTGCTGCACGGTGCTTCTTTCCATTTCCAGTGGCTCAGGAGAATGCATCCAGCCTGTTACTACAGCTCAGCTGATGGATGAGAACTGGTGAAATCATAGTCCCAAGATGCTGGTAATCCGTGCATCTCCTGAGACGGAGTTCAGAAACTGCTGGACCGACTTGCCACCCTGCCTCCATTAGAGACATAAGGCTTTAAACACTGTAAGGACTTAATTCTTTATTTTGCAAACAAGACAAGATTTATTCCCTTGACCAATATTTGTAATTACCAAAGCCTGATGCAGGGAGCCAGGTTCAGTCTTGCTTGAACTGTCAATGCTCTTGGAAAGCCAGGACTTTCCATGTGCGCCTCTATCTGCTGACCTTCATCGTGTGCTAACATGTGCTGAGCAGATCCGCAGCCTCACCCGCACAAAGTGCATTGTGACCTCAGTTAAGAAAACACTTGCTGTAATCGCCTCCAGATCTGCTGCTGTCTTTGATCAGTTTAAATATCGGTTTATCTTACGATATAAATATGTAAAACATCCATTTGTTTTCGTGCAGGATGCAAATAAATCACTGAGTAAGTTTATACATGAGCTAGAAAGTGTGTGTGGGGGTGCAGCGATGGGTTCATAACTCATAAGTCTCCACCTCTTTGAAGGTCATTACTCCATGATCATGCCATTTCTCTTTCCAGCAAGCCCCTATTTTGCATTATTCAAATGGTCTGTGTCATCTATGGACAGCTGTGCAGAGCCAGAGAAGCTTTTTCCAATGGAATGGGGATGCCGACATGTACATAGACCCACTGCTCCTCCATGGGTGCAGTGTCTGTCAACCCACTCCACTCCTACCCAGCTCCCCCCAGCTGCAATAAAAGCTTCAGATTCCTTCTGGGACCATTCAGAAGGACTTAGCAGGTCTGGTGGTCATCTCCACCCATGGCTCCATCCAGCTCATTCCCACCTCTTTACTTGTGCCCACATGTGTGCACCAGGAGTCATTATTGACTGCAGCCTCAGCACTGCAAAGGATTTTTATTACTCTCTTAATCCTGTGGCTGTTTTCCAGTTCCCCTGCAGTGTATGCCCATCTTGGACCCTAATCTCAGTCTCACATGTGCTGTGGTCCTGGTTGGATGTAGTCCTCTGTTAGCATGGCTCTGCTGTAACTCACAGCCACTGCTCTTGGGCTTTGCATGGAGGTGACCCCACAGAATATATCCACTTCCCTTGGGACAAACTCATACAATGCTGCTCTTCTACTAGAAGATGCAGTGAAGTCCCTCTGAAAGCAACAATTCCCAAGTGTTCTGAGATTGGCTTTCCAGTGGGGAAGTTGTTTAAAGCCTTGTTAGCAGGATGGTGTTACAGAGATAAAACTGAATCCAGAGCTCAGAACTACTTCTTTTCAGGCTTTGTGTAGCACTAGTGTGTGGCAGCTGGACTTCGGCTGCTGGATCGAGCCCT
This sequence comes from Psilopsiagon aurifrons, assembly GCA_025447955.1. NCBI lineage: Eukaryota > Metazoa > Chordata > Aves > Psittaciformes > Psittacidae > Psilopsiagon > Psilopsiagon aurifrons. The sequence continues at coordinate 42,013 of JAOEHY010030845.1, forward strand.
GCTGCTGTTGGTCATTTGATGGGAAATTGCAATCTAGGCTTTCTCTTTCTGAGGCTGCTGAAAATCAGCTTTAGCTGCTTGTTCCCAACCCAGGCATTAACACACCTCTTGTTTAACATGTCACAGATGGACTTTCTTGCCAAGTAAAAAGTATAAAAGCACATAAAAAATGATGATTGGGGAATCTTGTCCGCTTAGCCATAAAATAAGCAAATGAACATTCACATTTCTTCTGTATATAATGAAGAATCAGGGCCTCACACCAGTTGTGTTATCCAAAGATCTGTTAGTACTTTCCCAAGAAAGAAGGGATTTTGTACAATTTTTCTCTCTTGTGCCCTTGTATTCCCTTTTCCTTAAGGCCTTATATTTTTCCATATTGTTAGAGGATTTTCCATTCCTTATCCTAAACACTGTACTGGTGCACAGATTCCACCCAGGAGTTAGCCGCATTTTGGGGCAAAGTAATGCATGTGTTCACATCTTCCTAAGTAATAAAGCAATTTTGGTGAAGAACATTGGTATATAATATGAATCAGTATTTTACTGCTGTCACTTCTGCTCACAGATGTCCTGTAAAAGAGAGTATATAGAGCAATCAGAAGATAAGATATGTTGCATAAAATAGTGCAACATGATTAATGAACCTTTTGTCCCAGTGAGTGAGATAAAATATCTGGTGCTACTCTGCCCCATGCTAACAGCATTTATATCACATTTAAAATATTTTTTCTCATTTCAGAGCTATTTCACTATCTGTCTTTGTTCAAGGGCAGATGAGAAAGGGAAGATGCGAACACTGAAGTTTGAAATCTTCCCCAGCTTAATTTTATTCTTAGATCGCAGAGATCTTTTCCTTGCTGCTTGTTTGTTTGTTCTGTTTTCTCACCTTTGCTGAATCTGGAGTTGGAAAAACTCCACATCAGTTACTGCCCTCCCCTTTCCCACCTCACCAAACCTCCTGCGTTTGAGGCAATGCATCTTATCTCCCTGCTGACAGGGCTGAGGAGTCTGGAGGCTTCCCTAAGGCCCCCGGCATCACTGCTGGGCTGGGTGATGAAGGGAGGGAGAGATGGACCCATGCCAGGGTTCTGTAATGCCACAAAGTGGATTTCAGCTGGAAAGGAGAGGGGAATGAGGCAGGGCACACACAGGTCATCTCCCATCATTTAAACCAGCGGGGTACTGGGAGAAAACACTGAGCTGCAGATGGGCAGAGGTTTGGCACAGGTAAAAACTTGAGCATGTAAAATTCCACTGGGCTAATAACTGAAAAAGGCTTTTCTCCCACTTCTCCAGCTCAGGTTTTTCATTCTTCCCTTCCAATCTTGCTGCAGCTCATCCAAGGGAAACCTTTGCAAGTATGCAGGGAGCCTCAGCCCTGAGCTGGGATGGCTGCTTCTTCAAGAAATCCCATGAGAGACAGTGGATACAGGGCTGGGAGGCTTAGAGCACTGCTTTGAAGTTACAAGAGCACCAAAGTCACTGAGAGTGGGAGCAGAGAGCTGCCTGGGCTGTGGCAGGGGACTGTGGCTGAGGGTCCCTCATAGTGAGCATGGTGATGATGATGGAGGTGTGTGATGGCTGCTGGGCAGCATCATCTCCTGGGAGTAGCAACCGTACCTCCAGCAGCCGTAGGACAGATGAAGCTTCCTGGGAGGCTCTTTCCTATCTCTTAATATGCTTGTATTGATGTAGAAATTTGGGTTACAAGGATGCTGTGTGGAAAGTGCGCCTGTGCTGTGTGAGCCATGCTGAGCAGTTGCTTCTGTAAGGGGCTTGGACCGACCTGGTTTCCACTGCCAGCTGCAAAGCTGCGGTGTAAGAAAAATCTGATGACACCAGCATTATGTTCCTCCCATAAAGACTGGCTCGCACTGTGTCCAAAATGAAATGAAATACAGTGCTGCAGTGGCACCGTTTGACCTTTCCCATTTTCTGGGTATTGAGTTTCATTTGAATTTCAACCTTTCCCCCAATGTTTTCCTGGCTCTTTTCTTAGCAAGTTGACAGATATTTGCTCTGCATGGAAATCCACCCCACCTCAGGTTGAACTGAACAGGAGCTGCTGCTTTCGCTTCACATCTGGTCCTGACACCACTGCAGATGAAGGTCTCGTGGAGGGCGGCATCCCACCCATTTGGAGGAGTTTGGGACACTGCAAACCTCCCTGCTCTTCGCTTGTCCACAAGAAATTCCCACTGAATTCTCGTCATCGTGTGATTAGCATAAAACTGAGGCACTCTTCCTGCAAAATGAAGCTGTTTGCCTATCAGAGATAAAAAATGTTGTATTTCCTGATTCTGAAGCATTTCCCATTTTCCTAATAGAAAACCAGACCTATCTGACTGCAAATGCCATGTCCTTCATTTTTGGCAGATTTCACAAAGTCAAATCAGCCTCCAAGCCCATAAGTATTGAGTTTAGCTTCTTCTCTGTAAGATTAAGACTGAAACTGAGACAGTTTCCTGCTGGGAAAAGTAGTGCTACTTTTACTCCGCTCAATACTTCTTGGATTTCAGGGAGTTTAATCCCAATTTATACCATGCTACGTGAGGTCGGAGTCAGGTCACAAAACGAAGATAAGTATCTTTGACAATGTTTGCTGCCTGCTTTGATGAAATGAACGTAATGGCTAAAAATAAACCTGAAATGGCAAAAATAAATCTGAATCAGCAAAAATACGATTATTTTTGGAGAGGTGGGGAAGACATAACAAGGCCAAGGGCAGAGTCATTGTCTGCCAGCAAAGGAAAGCAAGGTGAAGAGAGAGGGATGTCTGTGGGGAAAGCTAATGGATGATTTGACAGAGGAAAAGCAGGAATTTGTAGTTGCTCATGCTTTGTGGGCAAAAGTAGAACAGAGAAGGAGATCCTCTCTGATAGTTTGAATGTTGGGTAGGATGTTAGCACTGAGGTTGATCCTCATAAAAGGCAGTCTTCAAAAACACCCAGAAGATAAGTGCAGCATGAAAGCTCCCCCTCTCCATGGGAGAAGCGTAACAGATTTTTTAGGCTGGAATGGCATTAAGTGCAACCTAGCAATTCATGTCATAGTAAGTAGAAGACATCAGTGCATTACCAGCTTCTCTGTATGAAAGCAAACTCTTCTTCACAAGAAAAATGGTTGGGAACCCTGTTTCCTACCTCTGAGCAGAGAAAGGGAAGACAAAATGTTGTGCTGATTCCCCAAACTGTAATTTCTGAAGGGTGAGGAACATGGATTCTACCAACCTGCAGGAATTTGTGCTCCCATATCCCCAGAGAGGGGTTGAGAATCTCGTCTCCACAATGGCTGAGCCTGAAATGGTTGGTGAATTCAATTAGTACTTCCACAGATAGCTGTTCCTAAGTATTTACAAAGTACACCTATCTCGGTGGTATGCAAACACTCTGCAGGGTTTAGCAGCATGATTACAGCTGATCTGCCAAGGGCAGTCATTCACTTCGCTATTTTCCCATAGGCTGAATCCAGGCTATAGAATTTGAGCCCATTTTCTATGAGATTTCATTTGAAATTCAGAGAATGGTCCTGCTTTGCATGACAAGATAGAGGTGCGACAAAATTCCAGAAGTTGAACATGTGGAAACGTAACCCCCCCAAATATCATGGTGTTTTTTTAAATATGTTTTTTAAAAATTTAATATTGGGCAGTGTTTTGTGCTGAGAATTAATTTTTATTATATCTGATTTATAACCCCATGAAAATAGGTTTTGGTCTTGGAAAAAATGCATACACTGCAAATACCAGAGGTGTGCTACTCAGTTTCCATACAGCCCTCCAGCATTCATATACAGCATATTTGTAGGGGTGTCACAGCTGGTTTTCCCTTGGCCATATTTTGCTGGGGAACGAGGAATCTTGGCAATCTGACTTCTATTGCTCGTCCAAAACCAGAGTTGACACCGTTAACTGCACGGTGAAAGGCTTCTCCATAGGAATCACAACTCGTAAGTTAGTCTGCAAATGGAAGGCTGGAGAAGAACTGTCATCCTCTGCCTTCCAGCAATGGCATTTCGCTGTGTGACTGCTCAGGGTCCCACTGCTATGTTTTCCACTTGTCCACAAAATCACTGAGGGCGGCAGAGCATGTAAGGGTTGTGAGGAGCATGGGCTGAAATGGTCAGGAGCTCAGGATGGCTGTATGGTTGCAGTGAAGCATTGCAAGGACACTTCTTGCAAGGGAATTAAGAGAAACTAGCCACCTCTTGGAGTCCTGCAAGTGTATAAATACCTCCTTAGGTGTAACTATATGGACTGGTTCACTGGTCACAGGATGGCACAGAACTAATAGACCCAGCTATAGTGGCTGTGTGTCTTTTAAGCAAGACTGTGACTCCTGGCTCCAGTCAGCTTCACTGACTTGATGAGCAGTTATAATAACTTGGGAGTAGCAGGAGCAGGGATACCCCAAGCTCCACAGCTGCCTCCATCCTGCAGGTTTTCCATGAGGTTGCTGGAGATGGTTATCCAGGCACCTCTTGGATTTCAGTTTTCCAGGGAGTAAAGAGAGGCTTTGAGAGGCAATCCAGTTTCAATGCTGTGATTGGTAACTTCCATCCTCTGCTGTCAGCGTGCGAGCATCAGCTCTGTTAGATGCTTAGCTTTCTAGGACATGGAATACAGGCAGCTGGTTTTTCACTTAGCCCAAGAGAAGGTGACGCAGCATAGGCGGAAGAACGTAGAGGAGAAATGAGCCTGTTCTCCTTTGGCTGTGGAGGCAGGGCACTCGCAGCTGCTGATTGTGAAGGATTTGACAACTGATAAGCACTGAAACTGCTCACTGCCCGTGGCATAGAGCATGTTTGCACTGAGGCATGGAGTAGTTGTGCACGGTAGTTGCTGTAGACAGAGCTGCATGAGGCTGCACTCCATCTGTGGGATAAACCCAGGCAATTCTATGAGTGACCAGTTCAGGAGGTGGGTAGTAGAGCTTGTCCTTCCACTGCAGAGATGTGATGGCTGAGCTCCTACAGGTCCAACCCATTGCTGATAGGAAATGCTTCAGATACAGCTCTCTTGTCACCCAACAACTGATCAGCCCCCTTTACCTTCCTCCTCCCCCCCCCCC
>JAOEHY010030846.1:0-23250 GCA_025447955.1 Psilopsiagon aurifrons
CCAAAATCCTGCAATAGCAAAGTACAAATCACTGTTAATGTTTTGAGGCTTAATGCTTCTGCCGTGGTACTTAATCGATAATTGAAATCACAAGAGAAGTGTAATGCCTGAAATTTGTGCAGTTGATTTTATTGCTCTCACTTGTAATTTAAAAGCTATTCTGAAATCAATATCACCGTGGTTGCATGGAGTGGGAGAGCCTGGAGTAGGCTCAACCACGAACGGCTGTGAGAACCGCTATTCCGTGAGAGATCTGGATTAATTCTGGCTATTTCTCCCCCAGTTTATAACTGAGATCTCCCCCACGCTGGGTGTATTTAGTGTTTAAATTGCATGAGGTTGTATTTCTCAAAGGCTTTGGGTGCTTCTCAAGTCCTCTCTGTGTCTCCACAGGCTGCTCTGAGTGCCACTGGGGCTATGGAAGAGGCCAAGAGGAGGTTACAAACCTTCTCCCTGCCTGAATCCTGCTCTTTCACAGTGAATCGTGCTCCTCCACAGCTTTCCAAGCTTTTTAAGCTCCCTGCTGCTGGCTCCAAAGAAGGCATTAATTGAGGCAGGAGCATGCTGGGGTGATTTGTACCTCAGTGTCTTCCTGATGAGCTCATTGCAACGGGCTCATCCTGGGCTTGCTGGGGGCTGTAGTGAAGGTGAAATACAAGGGCTTATGCTGGGAAAGCGTTGAAGTGCTGTGGCTTTGCCTTAGATCATTAAAGCCGCTGTAATTACTTCATACCTTCTGCAGAGAAGCAGGATGCTGCCTGGGATGGAGTCCTTCAAAGATGTCTGTTTGTGCTGTGGGTTTGCTGTGCCACAGAAAACTTGGAATTCATGCTGGGAGCAGTGCTGTTTGGCTTCCCCCAGGAAAGGCACAGGCCTGGAAAGGCAGCCAAGGTGCAGAGGGTGAAGAGCTGCTGTGTGTCTCCTGCAAATGTATATATCAGTGGGAAAATGACCCGATTCTGGCCTTAGAATGTTTCATTTGGCAGAATCCAGCCAATTTCATAACGTTCCATCCTCTTCCCGAACTGCTGTAGCTTGGCAAAAAAACCCCAACATCAGATCCAAAGATGAGTCTTAGTGTTGCTGCTGTAACTTCATTTTTGTCTTGTTGGTTGGAGGACCTTCATCCCTTCCTGAAGCAGGCGAGATGTGTTTGTGGCTTTGGAGCCATCCCTCCTTAGACATCACAGTATGAAAGCTGGCAGCTTGAATACTCTCCATGGTTTGCCTGTGCTTCTCCTGTTCCAGTGCAGCTTCATTCATGGACACAACAATAAACATCACTTGTTTTGCAGACTGTCTTTATGGCATTGAAGTTCAAAGGTTCTTTTTGACATAAAAACCTAAAATGGTGCATGTGCTGATCAAGAGCTCGAACCCAATCTATGCCTGCAGTATAAGCAAAGAGCAGCATGGGCCCTTTATATCACTTGGGCAGGGCTCAGGACCAAACGCTGCCATCCGGGCTGTCTAGCTGCTTATTCAAACCAGCATCCTCTTGATCTCTGTGGGAGTGCTGACAAATCTAAGCTTGATGATTTCTCTGTATGTAAAACAACCAAGCGGGTTACAGAAATAACAATGCTCCAGTTGTTTTCTGGAATAGCTTTAGTGTGCAGCTTCCGATGGCTGAGAGAACTCGTGGAGGGGTTATTTAAAGAAGAAAACTCTTTTTTGCTTCCAGTTTCAGCCTTTAATTTATCAACCTAATTAACCGATTCTACCCAGGGACACTTTGTTCCTGTGCAATGCCCTCCCCTGTCTGAGTCAAGGCATCTGCACGCACAGGTTGTGCTATTCCCATCCTCTGTGTTGTATACAACTACTGGTGCTTTCTCATTCGTTTGGCTTTGTTTTAATCTTTCTCTCTTCACCCTGAGCTCATGTGAAGTACATCACAGGTTCTGTAGCTAATTAGCACAATTACAGCTGTCCACATCAGCTTGGGAGATGGAGTTTGAAGTGGTCAGGATCCCAATGTACTGGAGTCTCATTACTGAGTCTCCAGTGCAGCCGCATCTAATGAAATTTGAACAGATGAGGTTGAATTAGATTAGCTAATGGAATTCTCATCTTCTCAGTTTAATGTAATTCTGAACTGCGAATATTTAGTTTACCTAGAAAATAAATATTTCTTTGGGTTGGACTTGGCTTAGCTTTGCAGGCCTGAGCTCCTTGGACCTTGGAGAAGGTAATGTCCAGGATCTGAGCTTTGTGAGCTTGGATGGTTGGTGGCTTTTGGAGACCTTGTGCTGGGATATCTGGGAGTAATTTAGTGTTGGGAGAGAACAGGGGACTCTGCAGTGCTCTTCCTTGGTAGCCATGGGGTGGCCCCAAGGGTTTTTCATGGTCAATCCCTCCTGCCCTAGGTGACTGCAGCTGGGGTAGATGTGCCGAGCACCTATACCACAGCTACTGCACCCCAGTGCAGAGCCAAAATGGTCAGAAGAAAAGATTGTGTCAGCATGCCTTGAAATGTTTGTCTTGTGCTCTTAGCAGCTCCATCCATTGTGCTGGTATTGAGGAAAGATGAAGGAATTGATGCTCTTGTTCCAAAGTAGGCAAATTTCTGGAAATATAGTAGGACCTGTATCCTCAGTGAGATAAGGGGTAAAAGGATGTTGTAGAATGTTCCTTTTCTTACAGAGGCAGTGTTTTGCATGGTCCCTTGGTAGTCCCCAATGTAGGCAGCAAAAATAGCAGTGACAAATGGAATCAGAGCAGCCTTCAAAGCTTGATGGTGTGCTGCAACGTTGGTGCAGGGCTCAGCAAAGTTGCTGTGTCTTTTTGCTGTGACCCCTTTCGTAGTCAGCAAGGAAATGGGCAAGATGCAACAAAAGGTTCCTGCCTGCCTGTTACTGGCTTGCTAATGGTGTGTGCTACTGGAAGATGCAGAGGCTTGAGATTCACTGGGGATGGCAGGGTATTCATACCTGCAGGGGCTGGCTGTGCTGAGTGAGGGTCCCTAGTGTGTGGCTGCTGTTAGCCCTGTGCTGGTGGAGGGTCGTTGCTGCTGCTTCTTTGTGCAACTGCAAAAGCTGCTCTCTAAAGAGTAAGTGTTGTGTAGGATAAGGTTTGTGTCTTGGTTCCCTATTGACAGCAGAAGGCCAGGGAGGCATGCAGCTGGTGGTGGTGGGGTTGGATGGAGAAGAGGAAGAAATAAGTTATTTGTTGTATTTCTCTGTCTTTTAAGCAAGCTGTTTCTCTTTTTGAGTTTATTATGTCAGTGCAGCACCTCTGCAAGTACTACATTGACTTAATTTGTGATGGCATTGTGAGCACGGTTACTTGACATCGCTGGCTGACAGCATGAGGGCTTTTGAAAGGCCATTAGGGCTGCGTGCTGCGTTCAACTTGGATCCCCTTCATTTGCCTTCTTGAGCACCAGGCACTTTTCCTGACTACATGGTGTCTGCAGCCAATGTGCAATGTGGGCATCTATGCACCGTTGTGATTGGAGTCCCCCCAGGAACAAGTGAAGCTTTTGATTCCCTTCCCCATCTCACAGCAAACTGAATGGGTTTTGGTTAGAAGAAAAGTGACTGCAGGTTGTACAGGGACACTCTAAGGGCTTTCAACTTCTCTGGATGGTTTTGCTGTCAGAGCATTGCTTTTGGTAGTGTCTGCTGGTAAAAATGAAGGTCTTGGAGCAAAGGCATGTGTCTTCATGCCAAACTGAAGGCTCTCCTTGCTGTGACATCTAGGCTCTGCCTTGTGGGTGGATTGTGTTTCGGGAGATGTATTGTCCCTGTGTGTGATCCTGCCCACCCAGCCTGAAGTGCCATAAGGAACAATATATTCTTTGCTGGTTACAGGGCACTGCTGGGACTGGAAGCGGTTATTCATGGTGGCACTCCTCACTCCTTCCATAATAGGCATTTCTTCTCGGCTGTAAATCCCATTGCCAGCACAATAATTGTTTTCATTGCTTCATTGGGAGTAGTGAGGTTAACATCTTGAGCAGCAGCTAAAATAGACAAAAGCAAATAGCACAATAGCTTAATCCCCTGGAAATTGCTCTTTCCAGTATGGGGTTATGTTTCTTTATCTCCCCTCCCTTCTCTGCCACCCTTTGCTTTTAAAGGGCAGAATTACATTTTATTTACAGCTGAGCCTAGGACCTGGAGTCCACTGCTTCTGCATGCGAAGTCTCTGCATAATCCTCTGGGTACCCTTTTCCCAAAGGGCGTTTCATGGCTTAGAGGGTTTTGATACCCTGGTGACGAAAGGAGGAGTAGTTCAACCACAGGATCTCACATTCCCTGAGTGTGGCCCATTGCAAATGAGGTCCCTCAGTGGAGTAGGAGCTCTTTGGTCCATCCTGCAGTGGAGATGGGAAACTTCAAGTTGTCACTGCAGAGATGAGCCACTTGCAATGTACATAAATATCCAACCCTTCTCTGTTGACTCTATCACTTTCCTTATAAACAGACGCGCAGTCATTTTCCAAGTGAGCCATCTGGGCTTGACAGATGTCTCCGGCTTTTTCTGGGCCCATTGTTAAAGGGGAGAAAGGGAGGGAATATTCTGAATTGAAGGAAATAGCTTCTGATGGCAGTCTGCAATTTCATGGGCTGGGAGATGAACTGCCCTTCTTTCTCTCAATTGCCATCAGTTCCATTGACTGTAATGTGCGTTTGCAGCCTGGGAAGCATCGCTTCGGGTGGGAAGTGCTGGAATTGTCACTTTGAAGGAGGAAGTTCAGGTACTTTTTACCCTTGGTACAGAGCTAGTACGCACTTTGTACTGCTGAGAGATGTAGCAGTGATTTCTGAAGCTGTGTCAGTGAGGTCTTTACAGCCCTCATCTTTGACTTAATTGCCACCCTTTGCATTCCTCTTACCCATTCTGATCCCAGTGCTTTCAGACACTGGTACAAGGTGAGGTCCCACCTCCTCTCAGTCTTGGAAAGCCATGTCTATTCATACACTTTTAAACCTTCTTTAAATCATGTTATTTATTTCTTCTTAGTGTAGAAAGATCCCAGTATCTGATCATTGCTGATGAATTGTGAAGTTAGCAAAGTTGACATTGCAGCTAAAAACCAACATCCAATGTCAGTATTATGGAATCTGTATCTTTTCATTATTTTTTTTTTGATTTCTTGGTTGTCCCTGATGAAAGCACATGAAATGCATCCCTTTCCTCAAAGTGATATTAAAAATGAAAGGGGAGGTGTATAGGAAATGTTTTCCATGCTAAAGGTGAATTTCATCAGAAGTGAATTTCAAAGAATATATTCAGATGAGAGGCTGGTGAGATGCTTTGCTTCCCCTTTGCAATGTGTGTGTGGGTGAAGTCTGAGACTCTCAATTCATTGACATACACAGAGAGGGTTTGCTCTGCTTGAAGGTTTCTGCCATGCTCGTGGTGTGGTGTTGGTGGTTGTGAGGCATCCAGCACTGCAGAGTGTTTGGACTTGCAGGGCTGCATGTACTGAATGTGGATGTACAAATTGTCATCATCCTTTGGTGAGAGCAAAGTCCAAAGGGCACCTTTAGGACAACTTTGTTAAACCCACAGATTCTATGTTTGCTTTTAGAGTTGATGTGCTTAGCTGAAGAGGAAGGCGCGAAGCAGGGGGAGCACTGTCATTATTCAATACTGCATTTGTGGCAGCATAACGAGTGGGAAATTGTCAAAGATAGAAGTTTAGTAAAGAAATCTGTCAATACTGGAAGCCTCGTTTCCTCCCCTGCAATATCTCCCCTGAGGGAGGCAATAAAGGGTGATATTGCACAAGCCTTGTGTTTACTTGCTGTAGCAATTTCCTGCAGACCAAGTCACAATCTACAGACCGTTGGTGGTCCCAAAAGGTCATGGAAGGTAGTGGAGTAATGCATATGATAGTACAGCCATTGGTCAATTCTCATTGGCAAGTTGGATGTTGAGATGCCTTCTCCTTGAGAAATGTGGTATTGGACGAGGGAAGAGTTGAGTTACTGGTTGTTTGAAGGTGCAGCAATTTTGGAAGCACCCAGTTGTCCTAGAGGGGGATGTCTGTTGACATCTCCCATAGTCCTTTGACAACAGCACGAGCCCATATTTGGAGCCCTCTCTAAAGTCCTTGGTTTTGAGTCGCTCTTTGAGCACAAGACAATGACATTACACATAGGGCCCAACTGTGTGTAGTCTGGGTGCTTGGATGCAACTTGGAGGACGCGTGTGATAAGCCTTTGATGTATATATGTACGTAAGGGCTGCTGCCCTGTTCTCAGCCTGAAACCACCAAACTGCACATCTTTTGTTCTGTGTTTATGCTGTGGAAGTGTGCTTCCACTTTGTCAGGTTTCTGTGTTTTTAACACAGAGGTGCCTGCCCTGCGTTATAAACACCTCTGGAAAGATTTTGTCCCTGCTGTGCACAGCATAGTTGAGCGTTCTCTTGCAGGTTGTTCTGGAATAGAGCTTAGGTTTGTGCTTTTATATGACTCTAGGGAGAAAATGGTTGCACTGAGTGCTGCTGTCACCTGTCTCTGGAACAAACCAGGAGACCTGAAAGAGGCTCAGAGCAGGGTTAAAGTCAGAGTTTTGCTTCCAAAGGGGAGTGTAGATCAGAATGTGTAGTTGTATTGATGCCTGTGAAATAAGGCGCTAATCATGGGTGTTGTGGCCTTTTTGTAAATGTCTGGGAAGCCTTTAATGTAAGGTTAATTGGATGGTGGATTGGCAGAGATGTGTCCTGGGAGAAAAGGGGGGAGTACATGAGGAGACAAATTGATTTTATCTCTATACCACTGTAGGATGGTAATTCATGCCATTCCCTAGCTGTTGGCTACTGAAATGGTAATGCCACCCTTCAGTCCATGGGTGTCCTGCTGTCTTGGCATAGGCGCAAACTGGTCCTATGGATGCAACTTCAGTCCAACAGAGCAGTGAAGCCTTGGGAAGAACGTGCCCTGGGGCACCTGGGTGTCTCACAGATGTGCTTTACTGTGGTAGCCCATGTGATGCCAAGTTCTGCCCCTGTTAACCTTGTTTGAGACCTGTTCAGAGCAGGGCTGGGAAGGATTTGATTCCACTGGCTCTGCTTCTCATCACCACCTACGTCATGGCATGCTGGCACTGAAGCAGCAGAGCTGGTGAGTTCATGGTCTTAGAAGTGTATCTGAGTTTTATTTCTGTTAATGAAAATATAAAGGTCAAAGGAAGCTCTGGAAAGGGGGAGCAATCATCACATTAATTTCACTTTTGAACTGGACAGATCCCTTGGAGATCTTGGCCGTTGAACTAAACTGGGATTGTTTCCTTTGCTCAGGGCAAGTGTTACCTTGTCGGAGTGGCTCCTGAATTGTAGGCTGGAGGGCTCCCATGACTGAATGCTGTCACACAGGCTGCAGTGGGTCCCTCTGTTTTTTAACAGCATGTTTTTCTCCCTGTCAACACCACAGTCTCATGAGCTGGCACTATTAGCATGTGTGTGCTTCCCTTACACCATTCAAGAATAATTACCCTCTCTCAGCAGTGTGTTTCTGTTCCCTTTGATTTGTGGAGGCAAAGAACTCGTTTGGGAGGATGAGTCAGGGGTAATTGAGCTCCAGGGGGGCTGTATTTCGTGGCATTTCCTTCCTTCCTTTTTGCCCTGTACTGTACCTCACAGTTACCAGTGCTTTGGCCTTCCAGGGAACGTGTATTAAAGCTTAGAAGTGAGCTCAGGCTGTATACTGCCTTGATTTGTATTTAAAACCTAACCTGATTCTGTAACTCAAGAATCTGACACAGATTATCTTCTAAGCTCTGTAATACTATCATAAATATGACATGATTCACTGTCTGCTATTCCCAAACACTTGACAGACCTCGAGTGAGCAGGGAATTGATGGCATGGGCTATGGCAAAAGTGGGATACAGAGCCATTGTTTGCTGACCTGATATAAGCAATACATGGGTAGCAGATATGTTTTGTAGAGTTACCTCCCCAGGATGTTCTAAGAAGACTGAGTTGCATGAGGACTGGGTGGGCATCACAGCAGCATCAAAGACCTGTGGTGCTGGAGTGAGCTGCTGGCAGCAAGGGAAGGATGTTTTTATTGCCTTGTTGAAATACTTCCCTTCTTAACGTGGTAGTGAGCTTATGAGGACTGGTGCTCATAGGAGCCTTAATCTCACAGGCAGGGTTTGTGCTGAGGAGCTGAATGGTTTTCCCACCCATTCTAGGATGCCATGGCAGAAATTCAGTGACAGCCAGCTACCCTGGGAGCCTCGTGCAGTGCAATTCGAGTTGGGATGTCTGTCTTCTGCTGGTTTGGTTTCTCCTTATGCAAATATCCCTTGTCTTAGTTCAAAAGCTTTCCTGCTGCAGCTCTCTGGTGAGAAGAGGCAGGAAGACAGCTCTTGTGGTACCCTGTTCTCCTGCAGAAATCCTTTGCTATTAGCTTAAAACAGTCACCTGGTTCAGCCCCTGGCTTCTCCCAGCTTGGGGCTGACTTATAACCTGTACAAGCCGCAGTGACTGATGACTGCTCTCACATTTCCATTTCTATTTACAGTTTAATTTATCCCTCCCTCTGTCTAGTGCTTCTTGAAGGCAAAAGCCACTGAAGTGTTCTCAAGTATAGCAAAACTAAGCAAAAGAATCTGTTTCATTGCTGGGCCGAATAACTCACTGTTATGATTGATAATGGTGGAACTGGGTTATAATCTGTCTGAACAGTGATGTACGTCATTAAAAAATGAGCAGACAGACTCCAAGATGTCTACAAATCTGATTGCTTTGCAACAGCAGATGTTCTCTGGGGAGCTCGGAGTGGGAGCTGTAGCTCCAAGGGTGCTCTGAAGCAAGAACTGAATGCATTGTAAGAAGTAATTGTGAAAGCTAAGGTGATGGATCAACAGTTCATTGATTTATATGTGCCTTTGATAGGTAGCATTGTCTGCTGCAAATGGGGTTTGCTAGCTTTTAGACAGTAATCTCTTCTTGGTTGTTCTTCTCCTCACTTCTGCTGAAGAGTCTGCATTTGGATTAATCCCATTAGTTAATACAGTCTTTCTTTCTCAGTGACTTCATGATCCTAAAGAATCTAAACTGTGAATGGTGACATGATTGGCTTACTTTATCTTTATTTTCCTCTGCTGTGGCTAGATTTGGTATGTGGATGCCTGTGGGGGTTAAAAGGAGAACACTGGTGTTGTGGAATCTAAAGCTGTATTTTCCTGAGGTGCATCCACTTACGCTGTTTGTCTGTGTGGGCAATGAATGAAGACACAGCACAAATCTGGCCAGAGCAAAAACATGGACCAGCACTTGTGGAAAGCTCTCTGGTGAAGCTGCCACCCTTTGCAAGCTGAGGTTTTCAGGAAAGGTCCCCAAACTTTGCCACATACACAGGTTTCTGGTTCTGCTCTGCCATTTAGGTGATGTGAAGCGTCCGAGTGCTTGTTGCCTAAGCCATTCTTATGGGGGAAAGTGGTGCCTTGTTCTTCTCCTGTAGAGCGATCAAACAATTGATCTATCTGTCCATCTACCTGATGGCCTCCATCACTGTCTGGTCTGACCTTCAAAACAGCGTAATGTCCTGCCCTGTTCAGCTTTCATGGATGCAAGAAGTTGTTTTTTTGCAGATGAAAGCCAGTGGTGATGTTAAATGTTGGGGAGGGATTTAAACCCGAATTCCCTGATTGTTGTGTGATTCTTCATCTCTGAGCTGAATTCCTCCATGGGCAGTGTTGTAAATGCATGGATTGCTCACTCTGAAGCAGTCTCTCCCAAAGATGGAAATGCTTTCCTGTTTCTCTTTCACTTTGGGAGCAGCTGATGTGCTTGAGATACCAGGATCATAGAATCATAGGATATCTCAAGTTGGAAGGGACTCCTAAGGATCATTGAGTCCAACTCCCTCTTCCTTGTATCCAACAATTACCATGCTAATCAGAGCTATTTTGTACTTTGAGCACAAATATCCCAAAATGGTCTGAAGATGCCTGGTTGAACAGCCATGTGACACAACTCCAGCCTCCCAACAAATCCAGAATAAAAGCATCTGCTAAAAATTGTTGCCTGGAAAAGTCTCAAGACCACTTGATTTACCAAGGGCAGCAACTGTTATCGAGCATCTCTGGGGCTTACGTCAAGGGGCTTTGAAGGTTGCTAGTAGATTGCAAGTAAGAGATTAGTTATTACAGGGCAGTAAAGCTGGTCCCAGGCTGCTAGTACATGATGTTGGTTACTGAGATGAGTAGTGGATCTGCAGCAGACAGTATGGGAGAGGTGTTTGCTGCCTGGAAGGCAGTGCCATAATTCAGGTGGCAGAGCGCAAGATACCAGGTTGCTTTGAATTTGTTACAACCCTGTGGTCACAAGTTTTGATGCACCCCCAGGGGTTTGCAATGAGCAGCATCATCTCTGCGCTAGACTTTGGGAGCATAAGGTATGCCAGAGCTTCTCTGCAAATCCCCAGAAACAGGATGGGTCCTTCAGGAAAATGGATGGCTCACAGCTTTTGGGGAACACCTTGTGCTGGTTTCGATGGCACTGTTGGGTAGAAGAGTTTTCACTGCTGTGTTAATATTGCATCAGTCCCCTGCAACAGGGGCTTGAAGATGATTTAAGTGTCCTTGTTGTTTGGAGTTGTGAGAATTGCAGGGGAGGCATTATCAGACGTGGGGCTGATGCAGGTCAAGTTGGGCAGCTGCTGCCCAGGGAAGGGCAGGATGGATGGTAGGTGACTGGCAGAGATTGATATGGCTAATGAGGGACAGGCAGCGTGGCCAGGGACAATCATAGAATGATTTGGGCTGGAAGGGACCTTAAAGCCACAGGCCAGGGACACCTTCTGCTAGAGCAGGGTGCTCCAAGCCCCATCCAACCTGGCCACAGCTTCTCTGGGCACCCTGTGCCAGTGCCTCAGCACCCTCACAAGGCAGAATCTTTTCCCAATGTCTCATCTAAGCTGTGGGCAGGACAGGCAGTTTACTTGCCTCTGAGGTCTGTTGCTGTAGGAGGTGCTGCTGGACCGTGGAGACACCTCAGAGGAAGGCATTGGTTATGGCTGACACTGAGTGAGCTTGGCTTGACCCGATTCAGATGTCCATATCAAGCAAGGAGCTGGTTTTAGATGCCCGTTTAGATGTCCATTTTGATGTCCATTCAGATGCCCACACTAGGAGCAAGGAGCTGGTTTAAGGTCCCTTTTCTGATAAAGATGCAGAATATGGATGTAAATGCAAATAATCTTTCAACTGATGACATTTGGAGATGAGTATGTTTGCTCTAGCTTTTAGCCAGAGGGTGTGTTGTTGTGTGCGTTTGATTTGTTATGCTAAGTAATTGCAAAACATCTCTGTGCTGGGCAAAGGTTTGGTGCAGTGCCACTCCATGCATGATTACACTTCTTTCCCCTTCCTTTCCTGCTTTCCTGTATCTCCCTTTATCTCTTCTCAGCATTGTTGCTGCAAAATGAATTTAAACAGGTAATTTTGGGCAGCTGCTAAACACAAGAGGTTCTGAATGTCCTTCCTGGGAAGGACCTGACAGCAAATGTCGGGGTTTTGTTTGTCCTTGAATTTTAGGTGGAAAACCACAGTTGTTATAGCTGATGGCATGAAATTACACGTCCTTTGGATTAAGAGTTTTCTTCTTTGTGATTCATATCTTGATTTTTTTTATATCGGGAATGCTGGATTTTTATTTGTGGCTTGAAAACAGAATTTCCTTGAAGGAGGAGAAGGTTTAGGACTGTTCAGTACAGTCTTTCCCAGGCTTCACAGCATCTTAGGACTCGAGCAGCTAAGACAGGAGAGAAAAGGGAAGCATTGTGTGGGGCATGGGAGCTGGGTTGGAGCGTCCCTTGTGCTGGCTCTCTCCCACCAGCTGTAGGCCGGGCACAGAGAGGACCTGACCCTGGTTATTCCCCATCTCCAGCCCACTTAGTTGGAAGCACTCAGTTATTTCAATGAGCCATTGCCTTTTGACCTGGGAAAATGATCTGCCTCTGAATCAAAGCCCATCATCCTGATGTGAATCAGCAGCTCCAGTGCATATTGCTGGGTGGTGTTTTGCAGCCGTGCTTTGCTCTGTGAGGACATTGATGGTGATTTTAATGAGTCCAGCCCTGAATGAGGAGCACTCCTTGAAGCCCCCAGGGCTGACCTCACTGGTCTCCCTGCCCTGAATCCTGAGCTCAGCCTTGGAGTGGCCAGGCCCCCCTGAGGCTGTTCATGTTCTCCAGGAGCTGCTCTCATGTCCATCCCCCTTCCTTTCCTGCTGATTGTAACTGTTTGGAGTGGCTGGAAGGGGTCCGTGTATGTCCCTATCACCCTGCCTCAAGCAGGATTGCTTTGGGTTTGGTTACTCAGCAGAGCTGGTGCTTCCTGAGGAGGGACCCATGGCCTGCTTCCAGCATGGTATCTGTGCCCTTTTCCCCTTTCTATTAATTAAACTGAAATAAATACATGAAAAATGTGTTTCTCTGATTGCTGTTGGAGTACATTTGGTTTTCCCTTAGGGACGGAGATAAGCAACCAAAATGTCATCTATATGGCTTCTTATATGCTTT
Organism: Psilopsiagon aurifrons; assembly: GCA_025447955.1. Classification (NCBI taxonomy): domain Eukaryota; kingdom Metazoa; phylum Chordata; class Aves; order Psittaciformes; family Psittacidae; genus Psilopsiagon; species Psilopsiagon aurifrons. The sequence continues at coordinate 12,494 of JAOEHY010030846.1, forward strand.
TTGCTCTCAGAGACCTGGAATAGTCCTGCAGACCCATTCGCTGCCCCTTCAAACTCAGCCCAGCTTTTTCCATTTGCATGTAATGTCTGACCTTGTGTTATTCTCCAAACCAGCATCTGTTCTAGGGTAGATCATGATGTCGATGTTATAGACCAGCACTGTACATGGATTATTGAGTGTTGTTTCATAGCTATGGTCATGGGAAACTCGTGTTTCCTTTGTTTTGCCCTCTATTCCCTACAGTTATCAGCCCTATCGCAGCAGTGTCCAGAGGCCTTTGGTCAGGTTTCCACTGTGTTGAGCATGGTTCAGAGAATCTCTTTGGGATGTAAAATCAGCAGTATGAGGGGGAAGAGGGTGGCTGTGGCTGCAAATAAGAATGAAGGGTCAAGCAGATAAAGTGCATGGTACCAGAGCGAGGAGCCCCTAAACTCCGTGTGTTCCTGCTGGGATCAACAGCTTCTTTGGTGCGTTTGTGATAGTGATCCTTGTATCAGAGATCTTTAAAGAGATCTTTCCCCAGAGTTTAGTGTGATGTTGGGATCCTGACTTGCACTTCCAGGGCTTTATCTACAGACCAGCATGTTTGTGGCAGTGCATGCATCCATGGCTGTGCAGCTACCTTGTCTCTGCAGGCTATAGGTGGTGGGTCAGGACATCTGTCCTACTGTTATCTACAGACTTAGAAGGATTGGTGCAGAGGAAATGGGAAGATACTTTGCTTGAGTTCTTGTGTCGGTATCTACAGCACTTTATTTTCTACGGTGTCAATTAAGTGGGTTGTTTGTTGTATTGCCATAACTCCCTCTGGTGGCTAATTTGGCTGTTTAACCATCTGTTTGATTGATTTTTGTATCTAGGTGCAGCATAGTTAAGTCTCGGAGACTGCCTTGGAAGGAGAAGATGGGGGTTTGTGCTCTGTTGGTGCAGTGTGTTCGGTTTGTCTCTCTTTGTGGCTGAGTAAACCCATTCCCCTGATTAACCATCCTCTCCCTCACAGCTATTGATGCATCTGTAGCAACTGAAATCCCCATCAGAAGGGTTTGTTGGGTCTTTGTTGTGCTGCCAGGCTGCAGCTGGGCCAGCGATGCCAGCTGAGGCCCTGCCTGGGAGCGAGTTGTTCCTTCCTTCCTCCACAAGCACCACTTGCAGAGGAAATCCCAGGTAGGATGGGAGCACAGTGCCATGGAGGAGATTCCCAGGGGTTGTCTGACACAGCCAGCAGTTGTTAGTGCCATGCTGGAGCTGAGACAGGCAGCTGTGCTGTGCAGAAATCTCTCTCATAGCTGGATAACTCAGAGGTGGCTTGGAGCCTTGAGCCCTGCACTGCTGGGTCACTGCTGTGTGCCAGGAGCATCCTCTGCCTTAGTGGGCATTGCTGCTGTCTGCTCACATATATACCCCGCCCCATGTCCCCATGGTGCAAGTGCACACAAATTGCTTTTTCTGATGCTGAACTGAAACCACAGAAGAATTGCTTAATGAATATCAGCTCAGCTACAGAATGAGTTCTGCATTCCTGCAACGGCATCAGTTGCTTCTATGTTTTTATATAGAACTATGTGCCTTTGCAGGAATTTTGGTGCGAGAATAATAAATTACAGGTTCCCTTTTCATCAGCATAACAAAGAAGAGACAGATGCTGTCCTATGAGGAGCAGGGAGTTGGACTCGATCCTCATGGGTCCCTTCCAACTCAAGATAGTCTATGATTGTGTTCTTTGCTCCCTGGGTATTGTTCCTCGCTGCTTGGCATTGAGTTTAATTAAATTCTGGACATTTAATCCTTAAAGTTGATGGATTATGTTTTAAACTATATGCTAGCTTTAAGTGTTGTGGGGATAGTGCTGAAATGATCAGGAGCTGTTGGGGCAGAGCAGTCTTCTCCCTGTCTAGCTCCTATGGGCTCACCTTGATTTAATGCGGAAGTGCTAAAGCGCCAGGTTCCTGTGTCTGTGACTGGGAAGCTGAGACATGGGTGGTTTGGAGGAAATTTAAAGTCTGACCCATGTCCTGGTGTATTTTGCCTGTTTTACAGTAGAGTTTGGGGGGTTCTCCTCTTTCCTTCTGCTTTTCTTTGTGCTGATATAACTGCTGAATTTGGTGAACTTGTGTGCATGCCAAGCCAGTATAAGAAACTTGGGGCAGGGGAGAAATCAGCCTTTTTGGCACTGGTTGAGTTATCCCAAGTTTGTTTTGGTGTGAGAAGAGGATGGACTTGGCTGTTCTCTTGTGTAGCTGGTGGGTGTCCCAGGTTGAACTCTGCATTCCTGTGCTTTCCACAGCCGTGTGCTAAGTCCTACATGGGATATGTCTGCTGTTTTGGCTGGAGGGGCTGTGGGGGTTACTACCACAGATGTACTGTGTTGAGGTCAGTGGGCTTGGGCAGTGGAGCAGAGTGTTGGGGATGCTGCAGAGCTGGTTGGAGTGCTCATGTCCCTTTGTTCTTGTCAATGTGGGTGCTAAGAGGAGGAAAAATCATTGTGACTTGACTGTGCTTCCTGCCTGTGGTAGGAAATTGGTGGGCTCCTCATCTTGCCCTTGCCAGATGTGCATGCATTGCTCCCAGCTGTGCCTGCCTCTTGCCTGTGCTTTGCCTGCTGGGGAATTTGTGACTCTGGAGTAAACCAGTAATGGAGGAGCTGCAGCTTCTTCATAGAGAGCAGGAGGGGTTTTGGGTAAATGCCTCAGAACAGTGACTGGGGCCTTTTCCCCAATGGAAAATGGATATGGTTTTGCCATATCTCAAAAGCTGGTGGTTGAGAACTGGCCCTGGGGGAGCTGCCTGCATTGCCCTTGCTGTGATTTGTTGTGGTAAAAATAAATCAAACCTGCAGAACTGGGGGATGTGTTACAGTAATTAACTGCAGGGTGCAGAGAGTGAGGGACATCCTGGGCACTGAGGAAATTGAATGGAAAGTGGTATTGAGTTTATGTGGGCTGGAATGGCAAAGAGCTCTGTTTGCAGGGTGGAAATTAATTATTGGATTTTGTCTAAAGCTGAGCTGATGTCAGAGGCATGTCTCAGTCTTCCAAACTTTGACACCTCAACTCTTTGCCTTCTCTGTTTGTTAAAGAGGCACAGGTAATGATCTGCGCGGTGACAGCTCAAGCCAGCTCAGTGCCGAGTCTGCTGATGTTCTCATGCAGGGGTGTTGTAGTTTCATATTAAAGTTTCAGTTGACTGAGGGTGAATTGATATGTGTCTGGCTGTTGCTCAAAATGCAACCCCCTCCATGTGCTGCTCGGTGGCGTGTTGCTTTGAACATGAATGCAGTGTGTCCTGGTAGAGTCAGGGTGAGGAGGGAGGGTATTGAGCTGACTGAGAGCTCCTAGTTCCTCCAGGGATGTGGGATTGCCTGTGTCCTTCTCTGGCAGCCAAGAAAAGGGGTTGCTTCAGCCAATGCTACCTGGCGCTTCTGAACTTGGGCATGTTCAGGATGGGACATGCCGGTGGCAAAGCACAGTGCGTTTGCTGGGAGCAGTTGACTCTTTGCACTGGTGACAATTGATCTGCAAGGGAGATTCAGAAGCAAAGGATTTGGACTGTCAGGGATATTATTACTTGCTGAAATATCTCTGTGGCTATCCCACAGGAGCACAGATTGTAGACCAGAACTGGTAGGCGCTTGTCAGACACAGAACAGCGTTTAATTCATTTAATTCTGCCCCAACCTTGACAGTTGTTAGACTTGTTCCTCCTTTTTCATTTTCCCACATGCAGAGAGCAGTTCCAGTGTTTTCCTCGATATGTTGACCTTTGAAATGAAAGCAAAAGAAAACTGGAGAAAGCTAGGAGTCAGTCTCCTTTGTTGTACCACACGGCTGGTATCTCACGAAAGGCCATTTGTCTAGTTAAAATGTTTTCATCAAGATTCTTTTTCTATGAGCAATGGCTTTTCAAAGGAAGCAAAACATTACTGAGAACTCTTGCTATTTCAGTCTTGCATGTTCTACTGCAAGACGCATTTGTTGCTCCTTCCTTCTTTCAGCAAATCTGTGGAAAATGTCGAACATTGGAGACTTTAATTTTTGTTGTCAAATGTGTTTTCTAATTGTTCCTTATCAGTGCACAGAGAAATTCTCTGTGTATGACCTAGCAGGAATAATAAGTGGATATTTTCATAGGCAACTCTGCTGAAAGGCAGAGTGAGAGGGGAAGTGCCTCAGTGCAATGTACAACAGCACGGGTCCTACCTGTGAGGTTGCTCTCTCCTCAAATAAGAAGATAGAGAAGAACACTAAAGCTGTCCTGAAGCTCTGCAAAAACGTATTTAAGTGGAAATAATAACAATGCAATTATTTTTTTTCTCTAGAAATAGCATTTAGTTGAAAACTTAATCCTTCCAAAAGGAAAATAATGACTAAAAACCCCATAAAAACCTTTGTTACAAAATTACCTTGGGGATAATGCAGTTAGTGGGGGGAGATTCCTTTAGTGCTGCTGTTCTCCTGGAAGGTTATTGTGTGTTATTTTTAATGGTGATAATATTCAAAATATATCAGCCACAAAGACTTTATTCTCCTAAAATAGGGTCTTGCATTGGTTGTGCATAGGTTTGCTGCTGGGGTGGAGGATGACTGGGGGAGCTGTAAGCGGTATGATGCTGAGTCGGTGATCTCCTTTTACCAGTGTTTTAATTTTTGGCTTTTGTGTGTCTAATACTTATGGAAATATATTTTTAGATCTGTCTATAGCTGAAGGGAGTGCTGGGAAGTCCTGCCACACTGCGTTTCAGTAATGGGGTTTGCTGATTTTAACTCTTTCTCCTCTTTTTTTCTTTACTGGAGCAACCCGGCTGCACTCTTCCTTCTCTGTGGCTGGAGATGTTGTGTCTGTCTGGGGAATATTACACTGATTTATTTCCACATATAATTTAATGGAAGAGCTGAAACTTGACCTCCTGCAACACACTTGCTTGGTGTCTCTGTTCCCTTGTGTTGTTTATCCCTGTATAACCTCTCATGGAGCCTTTTCATGGGGAGAAGTTAAGCAAGTAGAATAGGATATTAATGCATAGAAAAAAGATTATCTTCTGTATATTTCAAAGTGGAGAGACAATAGGGGAGGATCACTTACTTAACCTTGCACTGAGTGCAGTAAAGCTTCAGCAGACCTCGGATAAACTGTTGGAACCAGTGGCCAGAGTATGAACTGGAAATCCAACCTTGCCACTTACATGTGAATGTACTCTGAGGACAGCTTGCTTTGAAAATGTAGGTGACAGGCATTAAGAGGAGCTCCTGTGGAAGTGCAGTCACTGTTTCCAGCTCAGCTACTGTCTTCTGATCAAAGGGCTCTGTGCTCAGACTGCTTGAGTGCAGCATGTGCGGGCAGCAAAGCCTTGTGAGCATCGCTTCAGGCTCAGCATAATTAATGGTAAACTTCGACCCTCTTTAACTTATTCAGAGGGAGTAGAGGAGAGGTTTGTGACAGAACTTGACAATACCTTAATGAAAGGTGTCTGGCATCACCGATGGTGCTATCTGCAAACTGCTGGGCTTTGGCATTTGGGAGAGAGCTGCCAGGACTCCCCTTTGCTGCTTCCTTTCAAACCATTTTGCTTTGGTCGTTTAGAGTGAATGATGGATGAGCTTCCCATGTGGGTTTTGAAGGGTCTGAAAAATGTGACAGGATTGCTTCCATTTCCCACTTTGTATTTCTGACATAAGGGAAGATGAATATGAGGCACCTGCCTTTAAATTTGCAAGACTTCTGCCCGATGTGGTTAATAATTAGTATTTCTGATAGAAACGGAATAAAGGCCTAGAAGCATGGACCCAGGAGAGGAGTGCTGGGTAAAGCACATGTGGGAGGCACATGTCCACCTGGTACAGTTGTTACCCCGTGATAGGAAGGTAGGAAGATGCACATGGGATGGCAGGGTGGGGAGATGCCTCTGAGCAGAGACTGCTGCAGTTGTGACACTTCCCTGAAGGCAGAACGTGTGTGCAGATCCACTTCTTTTTTCCCTTGTTAATTCAAGACTCGCTGATTATTTGAACCTTCCCTTTCACTTCACTATGCGTTTTTGTTGACCTGGCAAGTGTCAAGTGACACATCCAACCTTCTTTGACTTTACCTGAGCAATTATTAGCTATTTCAGTCCAATCTCGTGTCACCCCTCACAACACTTGATTGAAGGCACGGTGAGGTACAGCGTCTTTAAGCAATATGGTTTTTCTCATCTGACTGCATGCAATGCTACTAAGATAGACTAACAACGTAAAATAAACCCAGAGAGGAGCAGAAACACAGTTCTGTTCTCTGCTGGATAGAAACCCTTTGATTCTCTCAAACTTCTTTCCACCAGCATATCAGAGGCTGCAGTCAGAACATGTGTTTTTTCTGCTTCTATTAACTGGGATGTATTTCCTTACACTATGATGTCTTGAGACTGACAAGTCCCAACAATTCCCAGGAAGTTAATAGATTTTGAATTGCTGAAGCTTTATATGAGCTCTGATAGAGTTATGGCACATGACCATGCTTCTTACTTTGCCTGTTTGATTGCTTGCACTGAATGCTGAAGTCGGTGTCCTTTGTGCGTGTAGTTGAATATTTGATTGAAATTTGGGGGGTGGAAAAGAGCAGCAGCAGCTCCAAAAAAGAAAATGAGGTTCAAAGCCAGCCTGAGTCTCCTTTTAATTTCTTTCATTGCCTTTTGCAGTCCACAGGGAGTCTTTGCTTCAGTTTGCATGAAGTTGCCTTTTTTGCACACTGTTTGCATCTCTCATTTCCTGGATGTTTACTACTGGTTATTTTCTGACTGCTGGATATTTTTCTCATATAATGTATACTCACACTTGGTATCTTTTTATGGCTGCTTTTGTCTGTTAGCGTGGCTCCTGAAATCAAGACACCAAGACTCAGTAATGAACTTCATTAATCACCTTGGTACTGTGTAGGTGCCATTCTGCATGCAGCCAGTGTGTGTGTGCCTCTAGTGAAGGGAGGGTGCTGTGTGCTTGGGAGGGAGCAGTGGGTACCAGCAAATACTTCCAGAAGCAGAGGACTGTGAGGCTGGAGGAGATTGACAAGTGCTGTGTGGCCATGGATGCAGCAGTAGCTATAGCGGTGGCTATGTCCCTGCTGGTCCAGCTCCTGCCTGTCGCATGGGAGCAACTGCTGCTGTACCCAGGGCGTATCATAGAGTGGTTTGGGTTGGAAGGGACCTTTAGAGATTATCCAGTTCCATCCCTCTGCTACTGGCAGGGACACCTTCCACTGGAGCAGGGTGCTCCAAGCCCCTGTGTCCATCCTGGCCTTGTGCACTGCCAGGGATGGGGCAGCCACAGCTTCTCTGGGCACCCTGTGCCAGAGCCTCAGCACCCTCACAGGGAAGAGCTTCTGCATAAGAGCTCATCTCAGTCTCCCCTCAGGCAGGTTAAAGCCATTCCCCTTGTCCTATCTCTACACGTCTTTGTAAAAAGTTCCAGTCCATGTTTCTTGTAGGTCCCCTTTAGGTGCTGGAAGATTGCTATAAGTCTTCCCTGAGCCTTCTCCAGGTCAAATCTCCGGTTTCAAAGCCCAAGACTTTGATTTCCAGTTTAATCACATCACAAGCTACTGCCTGCTTTTTCTGGTTCTTTATGCAATTTATCTTATCTCTTTTCAATATCCGTGTCTGAAGTCTGCTCCATTCTGTGTGTTTATGCATGGAAACAAGGTTGGTCCCGATGGCAGTGGAGAGAAGCAAGGTGGGAACAAACCCTTTTTTATTAGGGCTGCAGTTTAATGTAATGAAAGTCCCAGAGTCAGGGAGGTGCTGCCACTTTGCCTGGGGACTGCATGAAAGGAAGGTGAGAAGGAGCTGTGATGCCCTGGAAGAGATTTTAAATCCTTGTTTAAACTTTACAGACTTGACTGAATTGGCAGCAGTGGTACTTGGATCCTTAGCTTCTTTAGTGTGTTTCTCTCAGTGTAAGATGCAAAGTCTCTGGATTGAGAGCATCATTAGTAGAATGCCTTCACCCTTTCAGGTATAATTGCATGGCAAATTGGACGTTTCCCTGAAAGATTGTGAATGTGATCAGGCTCCCAGTGGGGATCCTCCTGTGACTTGTGAGAGCTGGCTGTGGAAGTTATTGCTTTCCTCTTCCCAGCCTGCAGAAAGACCAGATGGATAAATGAATGTGCACCTTGGGTCAACGTGTGGTACTGTGGAAGAGAATTACTTTGATTCCATCAGTTGCAATAATGATTTTTTTTTTTAAAGCAATTTATATATAATGTGTTTAAGATTTCTCACAATTGAGTTTTCACATTTTTCCATTATTTCTACCTCTCCACACGCCCCTTCTCAATCCCACTAGCCATTTCCCCTTAAATGACAGTAATTTCCTGTTATTGAGCAGCAATGAACAGCATTCCTGTAGTGGTGGAGAGGTGCTGATGGTGCTGTTGATGGAGGCATGTGGCCGGTTGTGCTGAAAGGAAGCATAATTTGACTCCCTTATAAGCCATAGTCTCACTCTCCATAGGAGAGGGTGAAACTATTGGTTGTTTCATCTCCTTTGAGAGACTACCCTCACCCACAGAGGCCCACATGATGTTTATCAAAGGGTTTCACACGCTTCTGTGCTATCCTTCCTTCCCATCCTTTAGAAGGATCTCTGGTCTATCACCAGTATCATACCCCAGTCATAACACTTCAACGTTTCAGCTGGCTCATGGGGGACGACATGTAGATGCAGAGATTTCTCTGCTTTTGGCGGCTGATAGAAATTAAGATCTCAGTTGCGCCCCAAAATGATGGCTAGCCAACTAGGTCTTGGGATAGAGAAAATGCTCTGTGTAATCGGTGTCTAGAATGCTGTGCTGCAGTATGTGCCAGTTGGAGAGCAAAGTAAGTTAGTACGAAAATGAAGCTGGGATGTGTTGAGAACAGGAGACTGGAGCTGTTTGGGGTGGGAAGGATGTGTGTAGGACGTGGTTGGGCTCAACTCTCCCACCATTAGCCTCAGGAGCAGCTGAATTGCTTCATGTCAAATCTCACCCTTCCTCTGAAATTACATCTATACACAGATATATACGTGAGCGTATGTATATCCTGAGGCAAACAGTTGACATGAAATATGTCATCCCAATCCATTTGAATTTGGTGGAGATTTAAGCGACAAAAGACAGTCTTACAATGGAAAATAGTGCTCCCAGCACAGCTTACAGAGCCAGTGACTTGAGAGGAATGAATGGGTCACATACTGAGCAGATCGTGTACTGGGCTGTGCTAAGTGTATCATGGAGGGCATCATTTACAGGTTATGAGCATCCCCACTTGGTCCTTTCAGAGAGGCTGAGCAGAGGGATGTGTAATTGTGTAGACAGGTATATAAGCACCCATGGCTGGATTTTACCTGGTGCAAATCGGCTTAGTTCTGGGGCTTCAGGGTGGCTTTAGTGATTACCTTGGCTTGCTGATGGAGTTAACGGGCAGTGCCAGGCTTCTGCCCTTCTCAGTCTGTCCATCATCATCCCCTGGGCTGCCAGTGCAAAACTCATGGCTAGAGCATTAAAACATATAGAGACACAGGATTAAAAATGAAGGGATTTAAAGAAAAAGAACAGGTTTCTCTTCTTATTTTCCTGTGGTTTCAAAACTTTCCTATGCACTTGGGTCCTGTTTTCAAGATTTTTCTGTCATTTCCTTTGCAAAACTAGAGGCTATTTTGTGTATATATGCAAATATTGGACCACAGAGAAAATGTGAATATGGTGAGACCTGGGATAAAATTAGACTGACAACACTGAGTTTGCGAGCTCCATGCTGGGCTAAGTCATCAGTATTTGGATTTGCTGGCATCCAGAAAAGGCTTAGCTCATGTTTTGAGTAAAGCCAGCAGTCACATCCTGCTTTCTTAATTGCTATTTGATATGAACAATGATAATTTCTATTATGAAGCCAGTTTTAATTAAGCAAACAGAACCTCTCTGCTCTTTTTCCTGGCTGGCTTTTGATGGCTTCTGAATTGTGACAGTCGGGTTTCAATGTGCTCTTCAAACATAGCAAGATTTGGAAGCTATAATAGAGAGCCGTGTGTGGCCTTAAGCAGTAGCTTTGTGTGGTACGGAAGCCATCGGTGTTTGCTATTGGCTACCAAGTAGGATTTTAGTCATCAGTAGTCCCTGAGTGGTGAATTGCTTGGGAGTCTCTAAGATGCTATGTAGGTGAAAGCAATAACTTAGGGGATCAAGAAGGCTTAAGCAGGGAGATGCTTTGTCCTGGGTGCTGCAGCTTCTGCCCAAAACTGCAACTCCAGGTGCAGAGGGAGAGCCATCAATCCCCGGTTATTGCTATAACCTCTCTGACAGATGGAAAACTATTCCTGGCCAGTGTTGTAGAGGAACAACTCTAATATACCAGGCTGTGGCTGGAGAGACTGGCAGATGCTTGTGCTTTTTCTGTGGGGTTTGTACATGAGTTTCTGTGCTCAGATCAGGACTCCTCAACCTCTTTCATGGCTCTGAAAAAAAGATATGGGAAATGGACAGCCTTGAGGTATCGGAGTGGGCTTGCGCTGCTCATGTCGTCCAGCACAATGTACTAGAAAGAGAATTAGGTTTGGAAAAGCCAGTGGACTGAGGAAGACAGGAGACCCCTTGTCTTTGTGCCGAGGTGGATCAGTCAGAGTTCTGTTTGGCATGCATGGTTTATCCTGGGCTGCACCAAAAGGTTCTGGGGTCCTCAACATCAAAAGGACATGGAACTGTTGGAACAAGTCCAGAGGAGGGCCATGAGGATGATCAGGGACTGGAGC
>JAOEHY010030847.1:0-29146 GCA_025447955.1 Psilopsiagon aurifrons
AGGAGCAGAGGGAAGAAAAAGGGGGAAGTGAGTGAACAAACTGCGTGGCTGATTTATGGCTTAAACCACGACAGTATATTACAAAAACAAAGCATTAAACAGATTTCAATGATGAAAAACACCAAGCCTTTCAATCTGTGCCTGAAGACAATTGGTAACTGCCTTGCCATCCATGGAAGTCCATGACCTATCATACCACTCCTCTAACCAAATGGATCAAAGGAGCAAGGATGATGCACAGAAGGTGGAACTGCAGAAGTTCCCCATTCAGTACTACCATGAATCCAGCCACATATAATATTCTAGTCATCTAAAGTCACCTTCTTTCAACTGACTTCCATACTTCACAGAACTGTGCAAATGCCAGAAGTGCCCAAAGTGAAATAATTCCTCGTAGAGCATGGACAGCTAAGAAAGGAATCCTCACCTTTATAGCCACAGTGCCACAAGCAGGCATCTCTCAGAAGAATTTAACTTCAGTGACTGTCTGTTTTTGGTGAAATCCCTAGTAAATGCCAACTGCTCTGAAACAGGTAAAATGAAGCAGGAAAAAAAAAAGCATTTCAGTATTGGGGCAGTTCCAGTACATGGAATACGTTTCTAGCAGACAAGTGGAATAATGCACAGTCAGTGTGCATGCTGCATCCCAGAAAATAAAATCAGAATCAAATTTTCAAAAGCACTAAAGATATACCAGCTCCCATCACATTCCCAACAGGAGCTGAGAGGGACTGAGAACTTCCCAAAATATCACCTAGATTTTCCCTCTGAGATCTGTATGCTATCCCGAAAGTCTCCGGCTCTCTCAACATCATTGCACCAATTCATTCATCCACCCATCGAGTTACTAACATTTCCAAAGTGAACACTCAGCAAACAGGCTATAATGAATTCAACTGCTTCCGCTGGGAAAAGCAGGCCAGCCATCCATCATCACACAAACATTTCCTTGGATTTTGAGGACATTACATCCTGCTACCTGCTTTTCCCAATTAATCAGCTGTTCTAACAAAAATCACTGAATTTTTCTACAAACTTAAACTCGCTCCTCTTTTCAAAACACTGCATTACTACTTCTCATTCATTCATCTTCCCATTATCTGGCAGTCACAAGACGCTACGTAACACTTGTGTTCAAAGTTCTGAAGTGTTTAATAATCAGTTTACCTGCAGAATTACATGTGCTCATCCTAATTACCATATAAAAACAAGCTTAAAGCTCAAAAGGGAAATACCCCAAACTTCAGCAGATAACTGGCAACAGCATGACACACATTCCCTCCCCAAACTCAAACACATCTGCATCTCTAAAACTTTCAAAACTCAGCACACTTCAGATATACATTCTGCTGAGAAAGTGGCAGAATTTAGAAATAGTAAGAAGGAACATTAACAAAATATTATTCTGTACCTCAAAAACTCACTGCAATGTTAACTTTACATATCTATCTCCTAGAACAACTGTAAGCAACAAATTCCTCGATACATATAAAAAAAATGACATTTAAATGCAATTTTATTTGAACTAGAACTTTGAACAGCACCTAAGAACTGAATTTTTAGAAGTCCAGGAATTTATTAAAACCTCTTTGGTGTTACAGAGGCATTTTCTCTTCTGCATAATTTATCACTGGACAGCCACAGTTTATCAGGAGAGCTAAGAGGATGACTGGAGACTGAAGCACCTCCCATACAAAGACAGGCTGAGAAAGTTGGGGCTGTTCAGCCTGGAGAAGCTACATGGAGACCTCACAGCAGCCTTCCAGTATCTAAAGGAAGCCTATAAAGATGACAGAGAGGGACTTTTTACCAGGGACTGCAGCAATAGGACAAGGGGTAATGGGTTCAAACTTAAACAGGGGAAATCCACGTTAGATATAAGGAAGAACTTCTTTACCGTGAGCGTGGTGAGGCATTCGAACAGGTTGCCCAGAGAAGTGGTAAACACCCCATCCCTGGCAGTGTTCAAGGCCAGGTTGGACAGAGCCTTGAGCAACATGGTCTAGCGTGAGGTACCACTGCCCATGGCAGGGAGCTGGAACCAGATTGATGTTGAGGTCCTTTCCAACCCTAACTATTCTATGATTTGTTTGAACACTAAGTTGACACAACTCCTTCACAATTTCACTGCCATGGAAAAGACCCTTTGATACCTAGTATTACTGAGGGTTTTTTTACTCCAGTGTAGACAGAAACAGATTTCAATAGTTCTGTGCTAGGTGGTTTAAGTTCATTTTCTCTCCCTTCCTATCCTCCTTACTAGTTTTTCAAACCAAGTTAACAAGCGCTGGAATTTAACCCTATGGGTTTAGTATGACCACAATCTGCTCCTCCACACAATCTTAACCAAAAGGCTTTCTCACCAAGATACATTTCCATAGCTCAGCAGTTCAAATGAAATCACATGAAGCAGAGATAAAACTCTCTCTCCAGAACACTACCTACACCCTTCTATGCCTGAACAGAGAACAGAAATAAAGAGGAGCAGATTCAGCTTCAACTGGTAAATTCCTAATGCAAGTGTTGTGAAAAGTTCCACGAAAGGCCACTGCTGCAGCAACAAACAAAAAGCAAGCAGGTATCGGAGTTAAATAAGCTCTACTTCATGTCCCTTCCTGGACTCAGGGACCTCTTCCCTTCCCCTGGAAGAACATGGAATCCTTCTTAGACATGCACAGGCTACCAAAAATGGTGAAAAACTTGGGAAGGTAACAACACTCAAAGTGATCATGGTCATTCCCACTTAGGGGCTCTCTTCAGGCACAAGGGGGGAACAGAAGAGTTACCCATATATGTATCTCACTAAATCAATGCTAGTTGATTGACTGACTGATTATGGCTAAATCTGTGTTTCTGAGCTACGTTTTTAGTTGCAATACATTGTTTGCTTATAATCCCAAACTACAAGCACTTCTTCAGAGTCATGCATAAATGTGAAATGAATGAACCCAAATATAAATACGTATGTAAAAGCTATTTAACAAACACTAATTCTGAACTAATTCTGTCTTGCTCTGTGAGAGTTGATTTCATGGCAGGTATATAAGCATGGAAACTAGACTGAAATAATGTTACAGCCTTAGCTATCATTAGTATATGTATATAAACACACAATTCAGAAACTGCATCACTTACAAAAAAATACATTTCCAGAGACTACTTCAAAAATGTTCAAACAGGTCTAGAAAGAAATACTCAGTTATTTTAGCCCTACTCCCAAATACGGCTACTTTAGTGATAAAACTGCTAAGACGCATTTTAAATGGAGTGTTGTAAAAGCAAATGTAAATAAAAATGCCACAAAAGGGAACTCAGAAGACTCATTAAACAAAACAAGCCAGTGTTGGAGAAGATGCAATTTCAAACACCTTGAAAAAGTGAAATTCACCCAGAAAAGTGGATTTCTGCTTTTTCCCACTGAGTGTACGTAAAAGTTCTCATCACACATCTGCTTTCTTAATTTTCTCCTGGGCAAAGTTAGAAGAATTTTAAATATCTTCCAGTGCATAAACTCAAAGAAAAACCATTCAGGATGCGATCCATTTAAATACACTCAAATTAAAAGTGTAGCTGTTGATCTAAATTGTTGAATTATTAAAGTTCTAAATTATTTGAATTATAACAGTACAAAGACTCTCACAGCTCAGACTGAATGAAGAGATGGTTTTGACTCCAACATCACAAAAGGGTCCCCCAATTTTTGTACAACTATACGCATGAATATACGCTGTACAGCCACTGCGTAAGTATGATTAGATTGTCTTTTGTCTATTAGATTTCCCTTCAAAGCTCTCAATGAATATAATGATTCTTCATATTAAGAGAAAGTTTAGGCTCACAAACAGGATTTACTGGTTTTCACCACACTTTTTTGCTGGAACTCCTGGAACAGTTTTTCCCCACGTTTTGGACAGTTTTACTACAGCTGAGTAGCAAGTCACTAGAGAGGAAGACAGTTTTTCTTCATACTGCTGGTGCTGGCAAGCCACTATCGGTGGCTTCATCTCTCCAGGTCTGCACTGGACTTCATCTGGATCTCTGGGTAACTGCACATTATTTGGGTCATAATGAATCATCTCTAGCATAGCTAATTCCCTCAGGTACTGGATACCTCTCTCCATTGTGGACCACTTGCCAGAGTGACATATAACCTTCTTTCAAGGGATACCTTTCCTTCACATTTAGCTTCCAGCCACCAAGGACTTGTGTCCCATCATCGTCACCTCGCCAGCACCCACTGCCTCGGAAGTTTCTCTACTTTCTAATTCCAGACTACTAACCCAGTTACCTCAGCACCAGAGTAGCCAGGTGATAATGTGCTCACCTGGGTGATGGCTGGAATATTTCTGTATATCCCACAGATCATCCAGGGATAGGGACTGAGTGGTTACCTCTTACTCTGCCTCTTCCTCCTGTTCTTGTGCTAGCCCTGCTTCACCTTCCTTTGCTACACAAGCTGACTTTCGTGTCCATTTCTTCTTCTGTACAGGGGCACCCAGTAACACCAGACTGGTTCTTTGGTTCAGCTGCAGCGCCTGTCACTGGGGTTGGAGTAGCCACAGTGCCTGTCACCTAGTTGTCAGATCCAGAGGCCTCGCTTTCCCCTTGAGGGTACTGAATAGTGTCAAGCAGGGCCCAGTGGGCAGAGGCATACAGCACACTGCAGCAATGTGTCCCACTCTGAAATTGCCAGGGTGACAGCATTCTTTTTCCAAATATTTTGCTAATTTTTCCAGATACTGCACTTGTTCAGGGGTAGTTACAAAACAGGGGAGGTGCCACTGGCCTCAGTACTTGCCCATACTATTCTGCACACCCTGCCACTCAAAACTATACAGCCTTGGGACAGATCTTTGGGTCGTATCCTTAAATAGTTGTTTCACCTTAAAGACTTGGAACATGTTCAGCAACATGCTGTTTCCTAGTTATAGGACCATGCTAGTTTTGACATCTCAAAGATATTTAAAATCTTCAAAATCCTCAGATGCTACTGTAATTACTATAGTGGGGAAAATGTGGGAAGATGTCTCCTCCATAGACTGGCTCTCCAGGGAGAAAATTTAAAGGTGTAATTATTAATACTTTCTGATAGATGACTCCCAAAGAACAGAGATGATTGCAATGCTGAGTACAAATACTAGATTAGTTTTACAACCAGAAATTCTATAGTACCATTAGCCAGTGTTACAAAATAGAACATGATAACCTTAGCTCAGTTCCCACAGGTGATAAACAGCACAACATGGAACATACATTGCAAGTGAGGTACTACATACTGCAACTTTACGAACAAGCAAACCAACTTTGACAGCAAATAAATCACTGTGACCAGAGACTATTAAGCTACACAATTAATAGTTATAACAGACTTGTTCTAACATATCCTGTTCACATTTGTTGTTATCTCAACCCACTGAGGCCCACGTTGGGTGCCAAAAAGACTGTTGTGGTTTAACCCCAACTAAGTGCCAGGCGGCTGACTGCTCACCCTCTGCCAGTGGTGGGATGTGGGGGAGAATCAGAATCTGTGTGTTGAGATAAAACCCAGTTACTATACTGAGCATGAAGTTCAATGGTATGAAATATCCTGTTGGCTAGTTCAGGTCAACTGTCCCAGTTATGCTCCTTCCCAACCTTCCCACTGGCAGAGCTTGAGAGACTGAAAAGTCCTTGATCAGAGTAAGTACCACTGAACAACAACTGAACATTGGTGTGTTATCAGCACCATTCTGACTAAAGCCAAAACAGCACTGCACAGCTACTGGGAAGCAAATGAACTCCATCCCAGCCAAATCAGCATACTCTTCCATGTTTTAAATGTCCAGCCTCTGCTCCTTTTGAATAGCAGGTGAAGGGAAAAAAAAAGGTCACAACACACCTGAAAAAAAGCTAGATAATTGGGAAGGTCGTTCCAAAAGCAGAAAGAAATACAGAGGAAGAACTCAAGCAACCCAGGAAGTCGGATGTCTCCTCCCACCTGCGATGAATCTAAAATTCTTCCTCGTTGCCAAAAATCTAGTAAATACCTTTAAAATGCACAACTTAGGCACCTCCTCTCTCTGCTACCAAGCAGCTCCATCTCAGGAATTCACCTTTTTATTAGCTTAAACAAACTGCTGAATTCATCCCATGTGAGTTTTTGACAAAGCTGCAATGAAGATATGTAGCTTTCTATCTGTCTCCCGTAACAGAAAAGATACCTAGAAGCACACTGTCAAAAACTTTAAATAGATAATAGAGAACTACCTGCACCTTCCAAGTGTTTCCAAACGTTTTTAACTGAGCCTGAATTCTAGAGAATGGAAAGATCCCCTCAACTTAATGTTTTAACCTATCAACACAGCATAAGGACTTTCCAGGCAAAACTGCATTATATTTATGAATTGGAGGCACTTGTTTTGGAGACAATGTATCCTTCTTAAAGGAAGGAATTTAATAATGCTATTTCAGGGAAAGTTTGAGTTAAAACAGATTCCAAAGCTTGCAGAGATAACATTAACTCTCATCGCCAGGGAATTTCTATACCTCCTTTTTTTACAACAGTTCCAGGTCTCTTCATGAGTACAGTCTTTTCCTACAAAAAAAACCACCCAAAACAAAACCCAAAATAAAAAAAAAAAAACTGTTCAAGACCAAAGCACATAACCCAAAACTTCTTCGTTTTCACAGACATTAATATAAAACCATACACAAAGCAAAAGCTAGAGAAGGAACAATTCCACCTTTTCCATATTTCTGTAAGCTTGCTTACTGGGCTTGTTTCCACTTTCCAGCTTTAGCAGGTTAAAACTACATTGCAGTAGCTGCACACGTGCTCCATGTCCATGCTGTAATGAACATACATATATAACACTGCAGTATTATTTCTCACCTGTTCTGAATGCAGAAGCTCCCACCTAGTGTCAAAAAGATGTTAAGATGTTAACTGATTGAGGTATTTGCTTTGTATGCTCCCTAGTCAAGACATTCCACGCAATCTGGAACTATCTTCTTAAAAGAAAATGCTCCTCAGAATTACAGCCTTTCCAACCAGACCAGGCAAAGAAAGAAATCATGCAGCAGTACTGTTGTACTCACAGACAGCAGATTAAAGCAAGCAGAAGGGACATTCCCCACTGTCATCTTGGCTTGACCTTTGAAGGCAACACATTTAAGAGATTAGCTATTTTACCACTAATCTCTAGATTGTAAACGTAGCCCCGAGTTTAACAATCCCTGGAAACTGTTAAATATCTTTATATGCATTTATTCTGTACTACAAGCTTTAAAGCTCTTTTTGTCTTGTCTTTCCTGAAATGCACATCGGCCCAATTTACAAAGAAACAAAAAGCACTGAGGGTCCACTGATCTCATCAGAAACAAATCAACAGTAGAGACAGAAACAGAAGGGTTTTTTTACCAGCATCAGGTACGACAAATCTCCTTAGTTCATTTATCTCATTCCTCCATAGATTCCTCTAAGAATCGCCTTTTAAATATTTGCAGGTTACATTTTTCTTCAAGTTCTTCCACTTTACAGGAACAGAATAATGAAAACCTCATTACCAAATCCCACTCTTGATCTGTTATCAGTAACACAATAGTAATTTACACTCACTCCCAAACTATGCTTCAATCAATGTAAAAAGATTCAAAATTCTTAGAGGAAAAGGTTTAAGTGCATGCTACGCACCTTGGAAAACCCAAGTGAGAAAGGGGAAGAAATGAGCACCTCTTTAGAAATCCCTGTGTTGGACAAAACACATAATACTGTATTTCTAAGACAATTTAAGTCACTCTGTTGCAGCATCAGTTTTACTTTCCAGCCCCATGCAATCCTACAGTGGCATGAAGTACCTACCACCCAGTCCCTAAAGCTCATCAGCCCCACTGGTGAGCAGGCAACACCAGCAGAAAACTGTTCTGTTGTGGAATTCCATTTCTGCAGGTATCACAAGCTGAACCAGACCACTGTAGGATTTGATCAGACCTAAAGCTTAAATTGTCAAGACAGCACCATTTTCAGCCTGTAGAATTATTTGTAATGAGATTTTTTTATTTTTTCTCTTTCTTACAACTCTGTGGTCACAGTGCTCACCCAGCTTTGTAAAACCTGGTTAAAATAAGAAGCTTGTCAGACCCATTTCTCTTTCTCCAGCTCTTGCTCTCCTGTCCTACGCAGATAATACATTCTCCAGTGACTCCCACCATACCACAAAAGAAAAATTTGCAGCGAAACTGCTATTAAGGCCCAGCTACCAGCCTTGTTCGAGCATGACAAACAATTACAAGCATTTAGACATGCAGTTTACATGTATGGATGGCACCCCTTTCACCTGCAGCCACAGACCTTTCCACCTCAAAGCATCCACAAAGGGCATGCACTTTCAGAATCCTGCCTCACCTTTAGTCCCAAGCATGTAAGGAGGAGTGCACAAAGAACCATTTCAGTCTTAGGCCAGAATGATCCTGGGAAGATTGACAGAAAAACAAAAGGAAGCAGGGTATGAACACGCACATCTCAAAAACTTCCAGTCATTATTAAGTAACTTCTCACTACCTTTCTGCCTACACTTACAGCATGTCTCTAACCCACAGCCTCTCCTCATTGGCAGCCGGACAGTTTGCATGCCTAGAGTACCTTGGTGAATGGATGAAGGCTCTTTCAGAAGGACAAGCTGCAGAATTGAGGAAGAGAGTTTGTGCTCCACACGAAGAAGCAGATCACACACATACAGCTTTACTTTGGAGGGCGCAGAGATAGTCAAGAGACTACCAACAGACTGATACAACTTGCAAACACAGTTGTGAGAATGTATTTGGATTCCCTTCCCCTCCCTTAGAGTGGTCAGACTTCATGAGACATGGCCCTGAGAGGTCGTGGAGGCTTTGCCTCTGGAGATATTCAAAACCTAACTAGATACGATCCAAGCAACCTAATCTAACTTCAGAGCTGCCTTTAGCTTTCAAGTTGGCTGCTTTGAGCGTCCCTTCCGATCTCAGTGACTCCATAATTCTTTTACACGGCTGCAGCAGCAGGACACATGCTCCACAACATACTATTTCGTAGCTCAAAATAGATTTGTGGGTTCACTGGGAGATGTTCTTCCTTTCTTTTGCACAATCAAGATCATCTGACAAGTTCTTCATGCTCAAAGTGGAAAGTGCCTCTGCAGGTCTGACAGCTGGGAGGGGAGGTGGAACCACAGCTTGATTCCCTGACCACAGTGAAACTTGGAAAGAGATTTAAAAAGAAATTCAGTATATGGTAAAGGCAAACCTTGTCTGGAAAGCAAAGTAAAGAACATGGCAGGGAAGAAAGCTGTGAAACTTTTATTGTCAAGCTATAAATAAACAACTGAAAACAGGCCTTGCTCACCAACATTCCATCCTCCTGGCAGAAGCATTCATCCAACAGTGTTGTCCTCCACAGAAAGATGCAGAAAGTTGTCAGGGGCACAAAGGGTAGCTCCCTTTAGGTCTTGAGTTGAGTCTGAATCTAGTTTTGTGGAGTAACTTAAGAGCTACTCCAAACCTTTAAAGAATTTTTAAGGTACAATTACAAAAACACTTGTGTCACTGGAAATAAGCAGAGAAGATCTACAACCCAGGCAAAGGAGAGCCTTTAAGTCTACAGGATATTCTCAAAGATCACCTAAGTCAGAGAATCAGGGACACACAGAACACCAGCAGGAGAACTTGAAACGGGCTCTTTTGTTATTAACAAAAATCCTCACTGAGACAGGAAAGGCACAATATAGGAACGAAAGCCACCTCTCAGCAACATGAATAGGTAGGATTTGGATGCATCTGTTTTCCAGAAGAGTAAGCTAAAAGACACATGCGGCCGGCGCAAGAAAACCTGGAAGTCCTAAAAAATGATCTCAAGATGGTAACAACTGACTGCCTCTATCATGGCAGGCTCAGTCAGGTTCACTATTGCTCCTTTCCTTACCTCCTTATAAGAAAGGACTCAACTCAAACCACATCATCCTGCCTTGTCACCCACCCTGTGTGTCTGCTCCTCATCCAGGAACAGAAGGTCCAATACTTTGTATTTTTACATTTTGTATTGTATTTGTATGTTTATATACAAAAGTAATACATTACTTTTTTATAGATATGAAGATGTTCTTAAACATCAAAAAGAGCTTGCAAGGCACCTCAAAAAAATATGGAACAAACACTGAAAACAATGGCTTCAAATTACCCCAAACAGAAAGAATTCCAGGAATGGTGTAAGCCATTTTCCAAAGCAGTTGAGAAGTATAATAACAATGGGGACATGCCAATTTACATATTCATTAAATAAGTATGAGGGAGAACAAGGCACAAACACAGCCTCTCTGGGTATTTAGAGATAATTCCTCAGTCTCAATGACAGGATATATACGCATCCTGAATGTAAATATACTCATGGACTTCTATTCAAGGACAGAGTATTGGGTTACCCAAGTACCCATATATATATATACATATATATATACACATATACACGTATATAACCAATGGTTATCACTGCATCACTCCTGTTTTTTCCAACACCTAAGTTTTTCAAAGCCTGGCTAGCAAACAGCATTGACAGATCCAGCACAGTCCCCACATGTCTGCACATACATTATTTACAAAGAATATGTACACACGATATTACATTAAAAACCTACATTAAGAGAAAACTCTTGAAGACATGAAGTCAAGCACACAAAGGTAAGCAAAAGCCACAACTAAGGATGTATCTGCAGCATTGATTTGCTGTCTTCAGTTACACAAATATTCTTTCCCCCCCAGCATTTATCTAACCTTCACAGGAGGTACAGCAATCACTCAAGAAGCAGCTACTGAGCACTGTATCTTCTTTTACATCGTTCAGTGTGTAGTCCATGGATTGCTGTACTGAAATCTTTGCTTGAAACACACAATCATTTCGTCTTCAGTTTAATTTATTGTGCTCATCACAGTAACATTTAAATGCTTCACAGACTTATTTTGTCAGCACCACAGGAAACCAGGGAGCATTTTACTGACTTTCAGCATGGGGAAGGGAAACAAAGAGATAAGTGGTAAAAGAATTCTAGATGCCATGTTTGGGAGACCACGATTCCTCAGTTGCTGATGCTGCTCCAACTGATTTTATTTGTGAATGCAAGTGTTCAGCACTTTCCCAAAGCTTATCCTAGCATCCAAAGTTTGGGCACTCAGAAAATGCAAAAACATGCAATTAAAGGTAATTTCTGAGCAGCCCAATTTAAATCACCAGACTAACACTTTCCTTCCAGCAATATTCTGCCTCAATGTCATAAATGCCTGTGACCACACAGAAGGCATTCTACAAATAGTCCTCTCCTTCACTAAGCTGCAAGTTACATTTCCAGAGCAGAATACCCTGGTACTCTAAGGAGAATGATGAAAAAGTAGCATACGATCAAGTAATTTAAAATGTAGTATCTGAAAACAGATACACAACAAAGGAGCCAAAACTGCAAATTTGGTTTTGCCAATTTCTAATTTGGGGTATTTACTCTCGCTACTCAGAATAGTATTTTATCTTTACATTTGCAGATAATTGCAAGCAAACTCCATCACTTGACACCTAACTAACACAAACATGATGCGGGTGGAATTGCACGTGAGCGTTAGAACAGTTTCATCTACCATACAGTTCTTTGACACTGCAGCTGACAGCTAAGTGTCAGCAGCACTGGGCCAGCAGTCTCTATGTGGACCAGCACTTAAGGTGAGCTGGGCTCTCCTGTCAGCAAATATTTGTGTAAACAGCTGGCAGAAAAATGTTTTTCTCTGTGAGAAAGAAAAGCTCTGAAGGTTTGATTTCACCCCAGCCACTGGAAGACAGTAAGTATTGCAAGCAGCTTGCAGTCACCCCCCATAGGATTCATCCCCCTAGATGCAACACCTATACTTTCACTTCCTTTCTGTCCCTCCTTATTATTTCAGTTCATTTCCAAACTACAGATTTCTCCTACTGTCAAGTAGTTTCTTGGCTTGCAATTCTGAATACCACTCTAGCCACCCGGTTTCCTGCCTTGCCTCCAAGCTTATTTTCCATTGGAAGCTCCTTGTTCAGTTGGCATCTTTTCCCAAGGAAGTCTCAACACACAACCCATGTTCTCACCGATTTCCACCTCCAATTTCCTTCTTGAGGGAAGTAATTTCTTAACCAGCAAGAGTTTCAGTGCCATCTCTTCCTGTTACCAGCGCTTGTTTCAGCACATTTACAAAAACATGCTGCCTTCACTTTTCCCTACTGACACCAAGTCCTCAGTCCCAAACCAATTTAACTCTTATCTCTGCTATATCTGAATGCAGTACTTTACTCCATTCAGGTCTTTCTGTCAGTGAGAGGAGGGATAACCAACAGGAAAGGACATATCCATTATAAATTGCGTGCTCAGACCAAACTGTAGTCCATCCCACCACAACAGACAAGGCTACAACACCAGAAGTCCTCATTTTTTTCCTTTTGCACAATAGAGGGGTATGTTGCCAATATCTTCACTGCGAAGCTTGAACAAGCCACTAAAACGCTTAACAGACTGTTTTGTTAAAGGGTAATAACTTGGGACAAATTTATGTCTACTTTCATGGGTATAACAAGCCACTCCAGCCAAATTGAGCTCCTGTTTCAAGCCAGTTCTTTCAAAAGCATACTAACAAATTTAGAGAAAAATAGAAAAACATTCTTTTCTCTTGAAGTGCCCTCCTTCCACTGAATCGTTCTGCAGAAAATTTTAAGAGCTCCTCAGACATTTAAGACTTCAGGAATGACAGTGTATCAACAGAGGACAAATTATAAATAATAAAAAACCGGTTTATAATGCACAGCTCTGGCCCATTGTAATGTTAAGATGGGCGAGATAAGACGCATACACAGTGTAAAAGAATACATCATACAGTGTTTCAGCAGATACAGTACGTTGCTTTAGACATCCTAAAGTACTAAACCCCAAGATTGCAGATTGCTCCTGCACACACTGGTAAACCACTGTGCTCATACTACAGTATCAGTGAGGACTTAATCTGTGTTTTCAAAAAGACATGAAATGTTCACATTATTATGTGGAGATTACCAAGTAAAACAGCTGCAAAACTAAAAAAAACAAAAACCTGTGATCTCAATCTCCAAAACCATCTACTACCCACAGGTTACACTCTTTGTACTGAAGCAACATATTTATTTCTCTTCTATCATGACACATGGTACTTTCAGTTTGCAAAATACTGTTTGAACAAATGGTCCCAAGGCAGCAAAACCAAACAAAACCACTAAAGGCCACGATTCCCTTGAGTGCCAAATTTAATTTCTTCTCATCTATTTAAGTAATGTTTCTACCAAAAATTAACCCCTCAGATGATTCTCGATCAGGTCAAAACAGCTTCAAGAGCTAATTAAAATATGAAGTCAGTTAACTTCTATTGAGGGTGGTGGAAAGCAAGAGAATCAATTCAGAATTGAAGACCTTCACAGTACTATTTGGAGAATAAAAAAAAACCTTGGAAGCAGAAGCTTGACTCTTCACATCAGGTTC
This sequence comes from Psilopsiagon aurifrons, assembly GCA_025447955.1. Lineage (NCBI taxonomy): Eukaryota > Metazoa > Chordata > Aves > Psittaciformes > Psittacidae > Psilopsiagon > Psilopsiagon aurifrons. Next base: position 13,524 of record JAOEHY010030847.1, read on the forward strand.
ACAGAGAGATTTTGGCATTTTTCACAGTAAGTATTTGGCAGTGAAGATATTCTTTTACCTCATCATTCAAGGATAGTTACTTGGTTATGGAATCCAAATATTGATAATGATTAGGCTACACAGTCTTCCTAAGGCGGTCTCTCTCTGTTCATAACAATCTGTTTATATATATACGTCTATATATATATATATATCTGTGCTACATAAAGCAAGTACCTACCAGGTCAAAAATGAAAATACTGTACTCTAAGGTAGGGCATGAACCTGGGAAGAAATACACTTGCATTCCATTACTTCCTTCACCTAAGAGAGAAGTCTTAAGAGAAGTCTCAGGCAAATGCCCCAAACTTCAGCTTCTATATGCTGCCAACTCTTCCCTTCATGTGATGGCTAAGTAACGGCCTGAGCAGGCTCAGCGGAGATGGGCAAAGATTATGTGCTTGCAAATCACTGGAAGTGCCTGACCAGATGTCTGGCAGAGAAAGCTGACCTCATACTATGACAAGAGACTGAAAAGTGGCAGTTAAGATAAAAGGTTACAACAGTTAGGGGGACTGTGGATCAGCTGGTTGTGTAAACATTTGTCCAGGACAGCAACAAAAGCATGAATGTCTTCCTGAGGGAACCAAACCAGTATGGGGGAAGCATTTACAGGGCTCAGCCCAACCTAGACTGTAAAATCTGAATGACTACCCAAAAGATTTTTGAAGGGACCAATGGGCTTGAGCTGGGTTAAAACCCCTTTTGCCTTTCCAGTGGCTGGGGATGCCCAGTGTTGTCATAGTGAGCATATCAGAAGCTTGTAATGACAATCACATTTGTAATGTGATCTAACAGCTCTGCCAGTGCTACTTATTTCTATTCCTAAAACACTTCTCAAACAATAATATTCTGAACAACTAAAGGGGACACACAACTTCTTATAAACAACTTCCTCTTCTGTCCTTGAAAAAACTTAAAAGGAAATCCCTACCCCCAGAAGCTCCACAGCATTGTACCAGCACAACAAGACAACAGGCTAGATACCTAGAGTGCACTTTCAAATCAAGTTCTTAGGGAGAGATTTATTGATCTTCTGACTGCTATGTTTCCCTACCAGCTCTCGATGACAGGAACTGCCAAGAAATAGGATTTGAGAGCATGAATTTTGAGCATATCATTTCAGTGATGTTACTTTACAACTACCACTGAAAACGAAATCACCTACCCTATTTACTGGTGCAGTGCAGCCCACACCACTTCTCAACTAAAAAATCCAGGAGAGATCACTGGTGTATTCAGTCTTTTTATATCACCCTTTGCCAAAATGGATCAAATCACTAGTCTGCCGCTTCCAATATCTGCTCTTCCACAATGCTAGTAATGGACATGTTTAACTCTCCAACATTTCTAACTATATCATGCAACATCATGTGTCTGAAAGAGAAAGAACTTCCCTTGTCTTTAGCACATAGCACAAGTATTCCATTGGATTACCTTTTCTGCTTTACCTTTAGAAAGGAACACACTCCTTTCTTTTTGTGAAAATATATTCCTAAAGAGGAAGCCAAATTCTTACCTCCTACAATTCCACTGAAAGGCAAACATATACACGTCCTCCAAAAAACCAACAAACCAACTCCAAGCAAACAACAGAAAGATGCTCTCTAGGGGGAACAAATAAATAAACCCCTTGCAGATGTATGGAAGCGAGTAGCAAGCACAGCAAGTCAGTCCCCAGTTCAATACTTGTACTACATGGAAGTACAGAGCAAGAAAACGTTTCTGTATAACAGAAAAAGCCTTGCATTAGGTAAAGCACTTCATTAGAGTAATGCTTGCAGGGTTCCTCTGAGAACATGATCAGAATACCTTTGTTCTCAGGTGTTCTACTCATGTCGTCAAGCACACAACACATTCTGCTTACCAAAGCTTGCTTCAACTTTTGACAATTGCAAAGGCATTTTAAAAGCCTGTATCACACTTTTAATCCTAAAATGGACTGGAGCTTTAGACAGATTATGGGAATCATGTAAACTTTTCCTTTCAAGGAACAATCATTAAAAGGATACCATCACAGATTTTTGTGACACTGTAAATGTTAATTATTTACAATACCAGCAAATAAAAGTCTGATAGTTTCATTAGTGACACTTTTTATTTTTTTGTTCTCCTCTTCATTCTAATGATTCAATGTAGCAAAGGGCAGATATAAAAGGAAAGTGCAATTCTTGAAACCAGTATTTCACCACCTTTTATAGACAGTTTTAAGAAAGTAATGGGACTTGTTCATGGCCACTGGCACTCCTAGAAGTCTTTATCAGTTAAAGCACAGGTCTGCACACTGCAAAACCCCTCTCATCACTGAGCAAAGTTGCCATACCAGTCTCTCTCATACTCACAATCACTGCCTGTTATTCACAAGCAGATACAATTAGACTTGGGGAAAAGCTGGAGAAAACTGAAGCTACTGTCACTGCTTAAAGAACAAGTACTGACAACTTTTCTGATCAGAAATCCAGTAAAGTTGCCAGCTGTCATCAGTTTCACAAGTTTTTTGTGGTATTGATACTTGTGGTATCTCCTACCGTCTCTATGCCCAAACACTAATACTTTGCCCTCCTGATTTAAGTCCTGCAGCACTTTACATGCTGTTACCTGCCTTGGAGGTCTGATGCAGCGTTAAAAAATACCCTCCACCTAGGAGAGGCTGGTTTAAAACGACATCAGTATGCAGACCTGGGTCACAGTGCAACTGCTCAGACAAATGTGCCAGCAAAACTTGCTTAGGTGAAATAGCACCAGAAGAGGGATTGTTGGAAAAGTGACACAGAAACCCCCAGCTAGTTAAAGACTGTCCTGAGAAACATCAGACCCATTTTAATTTCTTGACTGTGATGTATGGAACATGCTTTTCATCTTGCTTTTGTCTTTTTTTACATTGTTTTTCCCCTAGACAGCCATTCCTGATAATTTGTACAACAATTAAAAATCTGGCAATGCTTTCTGGCATTTTCAGCTATGGTAACACACACATCTGTTCAAGATGATATGTCCAAGACAAGTCTGATTTTCCTGGCTGACTACACTGGAACACATGCAAATGAAAAACTTCAGTCCTTAACATAACCCTCTGAAATTACCACAATAATACTCTTCCATGCAGAAACATTCCTACCTCCCCACCTTTCAAAGGTAGCTTTGGACTAAGCCCAGATCTACTACTGATGACATACTGACATCTACTGAAGAAACAGAATGAATCTGAGAAGCTCAAATTCATTGTTAGCCTTTCTTATTTAGTATCAGCTTGAGATAACAGGAAAGACTTCAAGTCTTCCTCGTAATCGCTAATAGCAAGGACAAAAACTGCAAGGACATCCAGGGTCACAAAGTATAAATCCCTTCTTCCTATGTGAATCCTAAGAAAGTTGTGCTTGGTGTCCCAGTTCTGGAAGAGAACAATTCTTCCTAAAGCATGTGGCAGCTGTTGAAATGCACTGTTATTAAAATATGTTTCTATGATAATAAAGCAAATGTACAAATTGCTGCATTTTCTACTACATTTCTAGATGTGTTTGTCTGAGGTATCTAATACTGGAGTGGTCACAGTCACCCACCCCTAAAAACAGCTACAAGTCGAGAATCCCCTCTATACACTGCCTACTAGTAATGCTTACATCTTAATAAGATTTAACATCAATCAGACTGCCATGGAATTGGTTTCCACAGCCAAAGAACATCAGAAAGTTTCAAGTGTACTAGTAGTACTACAATTGCTACCCAGCTCTGCAGAGGAAGCAACAGTCACTTTGGCTGTTGTTAGTAGCAGGAAACAGGCCAACTCTGCAGTGCTCAACAAGGCACCTTGCCAAGGCCACTTGCCTCTGCTCCATCACTCCTAGAGCCATTGCTGAACACTGCAGGAGAGCTCTTGCAGTAAGGTGCAGCAGGGAACTGCTGAAACAGTCAGAGGAAGAGGAGGTGATTATGTTCCCTATTGCACAATAGAAGACAGGTTTTAGATGACTTACAGATGATTCAAAATTATTAAGAGTTCTAACGTTTTGCTACAACAACCATTCCACAGAGGTAAAATCCCTCTCTTCTCACAGATCTAACTGATAAAGATTACTTTTCTTTCCATTACACCGAAAACGTAAGAATTTGCATTCAACCTTACTTTTTTTCCCCAGCTTTCTATACTTTAAAGAAATTTGACAGAAATCTTTCAACTATCCTGATTCCCCCAATGATATCTAACCCAGTGTGAGACAAAGAATCAAAGATGACAGATGTTTGTTACTAGGTCAGGTAAAAGCAGAAACGAAGGCCAGATCACATGAAACAAAATCAGATTTTGCAAAATTAAAGACTTTAAACGAAAGAGTGACTAATACTGCAAATTTCAGGCTCACACAGGAAACCCAAATGCCTAAACCAGCACATCAGCAACCTTTACCAACTTAACAGAATCTTACCTTCTAAATAAATGCCCCATCTCTGGCAGTGTTCAAGGCCAGCTTGGACAGAGCCTTGGGAAACATGGTCTAGTGTGAGGCATCCATGCCTATGGCAGGGGGTTGGAACTGGATGATCTTAAGGTCCTTTCCAACCCAAACCATTCTATGACTCTATGAAATACTTCCTCTGCAGGAAATACGAAGACAAGACATCAGCTCGCAGTGACATCCATCTGACTTAAGAAAAGACAGCCGATCATACACCAAGTATTACTGTTTAAGAACACGTTAGTACTATGTCCTTTTTATTCCTCAGCTAGACTGATCACTTGCCTTTACATTCCCAAAGGAAAAGCCAAGAAAGTCTTAGAAAAGTTAACACTTCGTTTTATGCTGGACTTTGTTTTATACAGGGCAGTATGAGAAAACACAGAGATTCCAAACACCTCAAATAAAGGAAACACAAGTTGCTGACTCAGTGATCTCCAACCTCTGCTATGGTAGCTACAAGTTTTAGTGAAGATATTCTTGCATATAATCGCAACAAAGGAAAGATCCAGATTTCCCAAGCACGTTCTTCTCCAACAAACAGTTCTTGAACTTTGTTCCCCTACAGGTAAGGTGTGTAGTCTGTGGAGAAGGTTACTGCTAGGTCCTATACACAAATGAAGAAAAAGAGTGCGCTCTCAGAAAGAGAAGACAACCAACGAATTGCCTTTCATCTCTTGTCCACTAAGTCTCAAGGTATGCTTATGCCCTACAGGCTTTTTCCACCTCCACCCCCATCGCACCCTGCACACTACTGCTCACTAGTTTCAAATTCCCCAAATCACTACACTAGCAAACTTAACACATGTAATTTTAAACTGCTGGTCTAACAGGACTCTGTTAAAGACTTCAGATGTGTGGCGGAAAACACCATGTGCAGTTCTGGTAGATTATATAATTCAAGTGCATATAGGAACTGCCAAACTACATTAGGCAACTACCCATTCAATTTCGTAAACCAGTGCATTCCTTACAGCAGTAAATACCAGATGCTTCAAAGAAACACAAAAAACTCCTAAAGCTGACACTATGATGCATCCCGACCATAAGAAAATTGCTCTGGTTTAAAGAATGCCTTGAAGCTACAATTAAATCAACACCAATATGAGCCATTCCCTTAGAAGAGCGACACCAATCTCCCCTGCCCTCGTGTACTATAGCTAGCAATTGTGTGACCACAAAACGGATTGATGCAGCAAGCTATTCCAACAGAAAACTGTTTATTTGGGTGGTGTTAGTGTTCCATTGGATTAGCCAACTCAACTCACATGAATGCCAGATCCTGCAAACAAGCAGAGAATTTGGTCAATCTTTTTTTGAATTAAATTAGTTTAACTACAACATGAAAGCAAGCCAAGAGAGACATTAAGTCCTTACATGAGGCAAGCAGCTACAGCAAGGCTGGAAAGAGACAGGAACACGGCCGCTCCATTCCACAGTAGATGATACCAGATCGGCTTAGCTTCAAGAATTTAGAACGTCTTAAGAAAAAGACTACACTCACATGGTATTCTGAGCCAGTTTAAATCAGAACAGCTGCAATACCACCCTCCACTTTTTTCCATACATGCATTCCTGCGCACCAGTGTTGCACATACCTGGTTCAATACCCATTTCAACAGGTTAAGCTCACCAAAGCAGCAGAAAAATACTCAACTGATTTATGCAGCTGGACTTTTCCACTTAAACTTTACCTTTGCCTTGGACATCTAGACTACTCCTGCCAGTGTGCCAAGGAAAGAGGAAGGCACGGCTTGAGTAAGCAGGCACTTGCCTAATTAAGGTAGAAACCATAGCTATTTTTCCAAGCCAGTTTAAGCACAAATCAGTTAAACAGTCCCCTGCTAAACTTAGAGGGTAAACTTCAATTCTGTATCTCTTAACTTGCATTTACAAACATTTTCAGACTCATGCTGCACTGTCAATGTAACATAAATCTTGATGATCTAGCAGGCTCATCATGCGGCCAGTGATACTGGGGCTGGTGCTTGGGATGCTGGGTCACCCCAAGCTGTGGAAGGAACCAGCAGGGACTGCTGTGGTTACACTGTGCCTGCGAATCCCGCCCTGCTTCCCATCCAGCTCTGTAACACAGCAGAGTAGCACTCCAAGGAGTCACTACTGCCGTGTTCACTGCCTGAAGCAACCCTACCTCTCCCTTTCCCTTTGGCCAAGTCAGGTAAGTAGCAAATACTCATTCTCTGATATACATGGATCTTTTAAGTGCCTGGGCATTGCAGAAGGTTTTCATGTCTGTCGTTAGCTCTGGGCTTGTGTGATATTCACACCAATGTACTCTACTGTCAAGAGATATTACATGCAAGGTACACAGCATGTAACTCGTGGAAGGGCCACACATTCCACTGTTCTGCTCCATTTTCCTAAGTTTACAAGTGCCTTTTCCAGTCCTACCTCTGTGAGGTAAGTCATTTCAAGCTTTTTAATGTCCTGAATTTTTGGCCTCCAAACACCAGTCATGTTCCTGACAGTCAGCAAGTCCACAGAGAAGTATCCCCGGTTATGCCATCTACAGAAATATCGTATTTGTAAAGTTTTAAACGGCAGCCAACTTGACTGTGTAAAGTTAACATTTTTTGAAAAATTTATTTGAGAAACTGCCTAGGTTTTGAAGGATAAAAAAAAACGCTCTAATCTCAGATGTGAGTATGTGAAAACCTCCAGTCCCACCTGTCAGAACCCTGTATTGCTAAGCTCTCAACATAAATTATGGGTGAACCGGAAGCAAAAGCAGGTTATTACCCACTGAAGATATATCCTCTTCTTCAACTTCACTCAAACTGGATCCCTCACACAGCAGCAGATAACAGAAAGGGTAGAGAATGCATTACCTCCTGGATTTTGTTCCAGGACATCTTTTCCTAGGCCAATTGAGGACTTTTAACAAGGAAAATGAAACACAACACTTTTGCTTGTGTCCTCCACCAGAAATCTGTATCAAAAAATGTAGGCAAGCACTAAAAAGTTAAAGAAAACTGGAAAAATAAGAGGGAAGATTCTTCATCTATCTCCAAGAGAAAGAACTGTTTGATACATGACAACTCCTACATCTCAGCCCAAAAAGATCACAATTAGGTCAGATTATTTGTAAGGAAATTCCTACCCACAATCTTTCAGCATTTTTACCTTCTTTTCAAAAGGTCAATTATTTACATAGCTTGAATTAACAGTTTGTAGGAAAATAATTTTCTTTTTTTATATTCTCTTCCTAGTCATTTCCCATACTTTTATCATTCTTATAACTACACATTTCTCAGCATTGGTTTTCCAACTTGCATACTTTATTTCTTCTTCTTGCAATAGATGCAGCATTAGGAGGCATTAAATAGAAGACAACATACAGGCCCACAATTCATGCTTGCTCCATTTAATTTCAAAAAAACAGGCAGAAAACACACCGCCAAGAAATAAACACACTACTGAAATGCAGAAGGACCAATTCTGCATCTTAGAGGCTGCAGCTATAGACCAGGCGGACTGCCTTCACAGAACATGCTGTCCTAAGGCCAGCACACTCTGAACACTAAAATATTCAGACCTGCTGACAATAAGTTGCCTTGATTTGAACACATCCTACAGAACTTCACGAACAAAGTTCTTCCTCTGAGTCAGATTTAAGGTTTCCCTCCTATATAGATTCCCCAGTAAGGAATAAGGTACAAGAATACACGGCAACCTCTTCTTCAGGGCTGAGGGTACTTTTATGTTTTCTCCTCACACAGAATTATTCTAAGACTCTATTCAGAAATTTAATCTTTCCCTGGAGTTCCACTGGTTGGTTGGGGCTTTTTTTTTTTTACGGATATATGGGAAAGATAAATGAAAGAAGTAAAGGTACAAAACAACACTGAAGTCTCCTTCCTTCAGGAAATCCAAATCAAAGACTTGGGAAAATATGATAGTGTTACACAGCTTGGCATTCTTCCCATAACATAAGCTTACTATCTACAGAATCATCTTATTTAACTTTCCTAACACATTTTAGTATCTTGCTTTTCCTTCTAATCACCACAGAAAAAAAGCTAATAGTAGAACAGAACACAAACCTTACAATTTAAACACTTAACTGCAGTAGTACAAATTTTTCTGATGTACATACTTTGTTTTCCAGACCCATTCTTTTTTGGCATATATGTTACTGTATACATGCCTGTACCGCAGCATAGAATCAGAATCATAGAGCGGTTAAAGTTGGAAAGAACCTTAAGATCATCCAGTTCCAACAACCCTGCAATGGGAAGGAACACCTCACAACAGACCATGTTGCCCAAGGCTCTGTCCAACCTGGCCTTGAACACTGCCAGGGATGGAGTATTCACCAGTTCTCTGGGCAGCCTGTTCCAGCGCCTCACCACCCTCACAGTAAAGAACCTGTTCCTTTTATCTAACCTGGACTTCCCTTGTTTCAGTCTGAACCCATCATGCTTTGTCCTATTGCTACAATCCCTGATACAGAGTCATGCTTTAGTTATGTCACTTTATTACCTCTAGCTCCATGACAATTGGTATTGTCCACTGAAAATTCCTTTTCATTTCAAATACGTTTGCTACCTTGAATTCAGAAAAGAGTCCTCCTGAAGCTCCTAAATGTGACCTATAAACGTCAAGTACCTACGCAAAAAAATGAAACACCATAGTTTCTTCTTAATTCAGAGGTCCTTATCCTGGAATCAACACAATAAGGCAACCCTCCTCTAGGTTCTACAAAGGGAAAGCAAAAATAGCTCTAATGCAAATAGCAAAGTTAATCATATTTGATCATCACAAGAAATGTTAAAGAATATGATGTCATCTAGAGCTGCATGAATTAGGTCATGCATGGTGTTCTAGCACACAAGAAATTCATTACTGAAGAGTACACATGCTCCATTTCACAATCTTTTTCCAAGTAGCCTTTCAGCACATTCCCAGCCTTATCTCATTCTCACCGAGATTTCCATCCTCAATGGTCAGCACCACTTCATCCATCACCAAGGCCCGGAAATCCAGCTCCTCTTCACAGCACTTGGCCTTCAGTGCTCTCAGGATCTCCTGCTGAGGGTAATCTTCTCTGATGCGACGGTCTGTTAAGAACCACAGTCTGGGAGCAACTGAACTGCACATCTTGGGAGCTGTCTTGCAACCTTCAAGGTCTCCTTTCAATGGCACTTCTAGATGGTGGAGAAGATGAGACTCTGTTAGAGTACACAGGCTCCTATCTTCATATTCCCCACTGTACCAGGTCCTACTCCCGCTTCACAAGTCAGTCCTTTGCAAGGACTCCACGTAAGTGTGCAGTTCCACAAGAACTACTTGGCATAACTACTGGTAGCAGCATCCCCCTTTCCTGACTGGACTAAGGGGCATGGCAAGAACTGAAAATGTATGGATGGCCATCTCTGAAAGCCAGAATTTCAACTTCAAGACTGGGATAATTCCTTATAAATGGAAATAACTCAGCCCCTTTCCTAGGTACTGCTAAAACACCAGTGACAGACTTGATGTATCCCTATTCACCACACACAGAAGACAACAGAGTGTGCCAAATTCTGTATGTTAAAAGAGCAGTCTTGAACAAGAGGAAGAAATCCATTAAAACAGGATTTTCCATGTCAGCATTTCAAGACCGATTTGCTCTTACAATTACTTCACATCCACCATACTATCCATAACATATTACTGGGGAAAACAAACAAACAAATGAACAAACAAACAAACAACAAAAAAAAACCCTCAATGGAACAAGGAGCATCAACAAAATATTAAGAATACCCAACATGGAACCTAAATCAAAAGGTCTGAATATCAGCGCTAGCCCTTCCTTGCTCCATTTTTTTTTTTATCAGTTTTATTTACATACACAGCACCAGCAAAAATTCCACACCAAAACTAGAAAAAAAAGTCCAAACAAAAATTTCAGTGGTATAAGAAGTGGTAACAGCAAGGTACTGCTCCTTTTGCTTTGAATATAGGGGACCTGGACTATTTTTGGTGGTATACTAAAATATTTTAAAAGCTGCTAAACAATTACAATTATTGTTAATGCAATACTCATTTACACTCAAGAGAAACAAGCAGCATGGTGTGGGTAAAACTAACTGTAGAGAAAAACAGAGCTGCTTTCTGCGACACATTTTAAACTTTCATATTAAAACAGAGATAGAAATCATTGTTTTCACCAATAGAGCTAACAGGAGTTGCAAACAGAATTGAAGGCTAGGACAGAAACGGGAGTTCTGCCTGGTAGTGCTAGCGACAGGACCTGCTGTCAACAGAAAATGCAAAGGCAGAAAGACCAGAAGCACACATCTGCTTTCATTTGATACCACAAAGAATTTCATTTTTTGAAGCAGGTCTTGGGACAAAACTATTGCTTTGCTACTACTATGAGTTGATTCTATTACTACTGTTAGTAGTATTATTATTAAACTAAGTTTTTTCTACTAGCACAGCTTCTTCTGAAGAAGGCGATACATTTTTATTCCTAGTACTGAGAACCATGACAACAAGCAAACATTTTTCCCATTGCTTTGGTAAATGAGCAGCAACAATAAAGCCAAGGACTAAACTTCTTCATTCTAACAGCTTGAAAGAAAGCAGAAGCTCTGGAAAGGCAATCCCAGATGCAGACCAGCCCTTGACAGTAGTCAAGATGCTCAAGGTAAAGCAGGAAAAAGTGTTTGCTCCCTGCAGGAAAATGGGTAATGGAGGTTCTAAAAAGTATTTTTGATATCTCAGAAGAACCCTCTTTTTCTTCAAAGCAGCTGAATTTGAAAAGCCAAGATGAGGCTTGGGCATGCAACAGCTGACAGCTCTAAGATCCTGCCCCACTTCTGACTCTCTCAACCATGGCTTTCTCTCCATGGTAGGTTACAGAAAGCTTCCTGGGACAACACCCTCAGAGAAGAATTGGGAAAAAATACCTTTTCCAGAAATGGCACTGCCATGGCACAGTTCAGAAAGCTTCTTGTCCATTTATTTCTGCCATCTGCATCATTGACTGGGGAGACCAAACAGCCCCACCTACCGCCTCTCTTCCGAAAAGCAGCCCCACCTGGCCCACCTTGCTTTGAGCAACAGCTATAGAATATGGAGTACATGAAAAAAAATACATTTGACAGATACAATTAAAAAATAATAATAATGATAAAACATTACATATTTTCAGCCTGTTTGGGTTTTTGATTTGTTGTTTGGTGATGGTGGAAGGCTTTTGCACTCAATACTGTTTGTAACGCTGGTGCAAAGAAACAAGTATTTTCGCTCCAGCAGTCTTCTCCCCCTATTTTTGCTTGCTTCTAACCCTTAATTCCTTTGCCAACAGCGATCTGCTCACATTTTTCTCAAATATCTTTTCTACATAGCTCCACCTCCACTCCCTTGAATCTGCAGAGACTGTTCCATCATCTGCCCTGACTGCCATTTCAGCAGTGATTTCCTAAAAATCAGCAAAGGGTTGAAGAAAGAAAAAGAAGGTACACCCTTTCCTATCCTCCATCTTTCTTCTATTTTTTAAAGGAGCTATAACACCATCAAGAAGAACCATGCAGATATATCAATTAGCACATTAAACCAGCAGGCATATAAAAATGCCTTGGGTATGGGTATTCATGTCCCTCTTAACACTACAGCTCATCTCCTTTAAATCTGTTTTATAAGCGCTTATAGAAAGGCTCACACCTCATCATGAGGCAGGAAGGTAGCAACCTCAAGTGTGAAGGTAAAGATTAAAAAACTCACCTTAGATGAAGCTACAAGCCAGAGGCAGAAACCAGTAATCCCAACTATCAGTCCCCTGACCTCCAACCCAATACATTTTTTTCCCACCTAGAGAAATACCCTTTTCACACCAATGTTCTGCTCCTAAAACCAGAATCTACTTAACAGTTTCAGCTTCTCCTTATAATCTCTGTTTTGATTGTGTAATAAGTCTCACAGAACGCAAAACCTGCAATTCACCCTATTAACCCAAACATCTTAATCCCTCCCACATTCTCAAGCACATTGTCTGTAGGAGGACAGTTTGCCTTGCCGTCAGATGCACAAGAGCATTAAGCTCTCAAGTTGGATATGATTTCCAGAATTTTTCCCTGAAAGCCAACTCCACCCTTTTCAATCTAAAAGACACAGCCTCAGACAATGCTGGGTGTGCATGGAATACTTCCTAACCCATGAAAGCATCTATTGCAAAGTAAGTATAGTATATATAAGGGGAAGAGCAGATGTCTAAATGTCTTCAAGATGACCAGCTGAAATGCAGTTTCACTTAAAGCTAGTATAATCAATGAAAGTACCATCTTTCAATAACTATTTAATAGACATATGAAATTAAAATGAAAAAAAAATCGTGTTAGACTGGGACAGGTGAAAGTGGCACCAAAGTAAAAGCTCTTTGATAAAAATTAAACCGTGTGTCATGCCAGCCAAGCAGACACAGCTACATCTTCTTCACAAAGACTTTGTGGAACAATTTATTCCCTCTAAATCTTTAGCGATTTTTAGAGGGAACGCAACACTCACCCCACCTTTCAGCTGTGGCACCCCTGTACAGCTTAAGCTAAGCTTTGGACTATATTCACACAGCAGATTCCTCTGCTCCCCATCACATGCAAATATATTTTCTTCCGCACTCCTTGAATCTGCAATACACCTTTAGCACCTGTCCTAACAAAAACACTCACTCAGATACTTTTCTACTTCACATCATATACAAATACATTTGGTTGATGTAACAAGGATTTCATCCAAGCAGGTCAGCTGTACAGAGAACTGGAAACCTCTGAACACGACTCTTTTTTCTTTGAAGGGGTCTCTTCTTCACAGGGATCCTTTCAGACCTGCCTGCAGGAAAGAGATACTGGTCTCTGTTGCAGATTTACTCCTTGTCCTGTCCTCAACACCCAAAAGCAGGAGAAAAATTGACTAGTCTCTTTTTCATCATGATGTATTCTCCCCTAAACTGAAACAAGAAACCAGTTATTAGGAGATACTAATTAATTTATGTATTAATGATAAATGTGTACTCTAAAAGCTACCTATAGTACACAAAAAGATTACATCCTTTCTATTCAGAATTCAACTCAATGCCCCTGTAAATTAAAAAGGCTAGCTTGTTTCTGTCCTATGGGAACCATGAATGGAATGCCAGATGTTTTTCAGCACCAGGAATCGATGTGACCTGGCTATCTCAACTGCTCAACTTGTGATTTGATGTTATAGCACACTCCCATTGACTATCCCAAATCACACTGATCCCAGTGCAATCTGGGAATCGAGTTAGTGGAACAATTATTACTGTCAGCCCCTCCCAGATTCCCCTTTTTTTTTCCAGATCTCTGCCTAAACTCCTGGCCTCAGTTACAGCACTATGTAGCTAATGCAACTCTATGGATTTCAGCAGTTAATAGAGAAGTTAAACCTAATCTTAGTTTTCGCACACCTCTAGGCATATTTAATCCCCACAGCTCAGATAACGATAATAAAAATCTCACAGGTGAGAAGGGAAGAGTAAAGAGCCTGACAGTCATGATGGCCACAGGAAACTGAGAACTAGGAAAAACATGCTCTAAGCACTCGCCTCATCACAAATAACACTGCACCTTCTTACATATCATTAATGCATATCCCTTAATATTTCTTTCCAGAACACTTACTTAAGTTAGAAAAGGTATTTTGTTTTCCTTTTAATCCTAAATTTGCTAAGGCTTGAAAAGGAGTACACACTTCCAGTAAACCAATTGTCTCTACCATTGCAGCAGTTTCTAGAAGCCTACTTTGGAGGCCACACCTCAGGATGCTGAAGACCTAAGGACAGTTGGCAGATGCTCAGAAGTTACCTCCTTTAGGAGATATCTCAAGGCAAATCTGAATTACAAAGTCAATTTCAGGTAGCAGACTGGCTAAACAGCTAACGAAGGCTCTGGCATATGACCCTGCGTATGATCCATCATATGCTGTCACGGAAGTCTCTGCCTCAATGAAAGCAGCACTTGAAACAACCCAAAAAAATTGACTATGTCATAGGGAGACCAGGCCTGGAAAACAGTTCACAGCTGCTTCAAGCATAAAGCACAATTAATTTTTATCACACAGATACCAGAATGATGATCACTTAAAGAAAACCTAAAGGAAATACATATATAACCCATTGATGAATATAACCCATGGTGATATATACACACATAAAAACTAACATCTTGAACCACTTGTTCAATCTGCTTCAGAAAAATAAATCCAAGGTAAGCCAACTCCTTCCAGACACTGCTGCTTCATGGCGATGCTTAAGGACAACCTCAAGAAAAATCCCTCTCTTAGCTACCAGAGACCAGTTTTCCCAAGCTTGTCATGTAACTGTTTGAGAATCTTTGGAAAGAATACATTTTTAAAAGCTGAAGAATCTGAAAATTTAAAGTGTTTCTTTAAATGCATTTTATATAATAAATTGAGCAGCTGCAGCGCAATCTGTCCAGCGCTGCTGCATTATCATCCGCCCTCTACACATGCTTCATAGAATTTAAAGTCACTGCAGGCAGGTGAACCCCAAGCACACCTCTTTGAAAGCACATCACAGTATCTACCTCCTTTTCAGTATGAGATTTTAGACTGCAACAATCAAGGGATATGGGAATACGTTAATCGTTCCCATTCATTCCCAGTACAACCCTCCACACCCTCAGATGGGCAACTGCACTCCCTGATGGCTTTCATCTGCTTGTCCCCACCTCTGCACTGAGTGTTGTTAAAGATGTTAGCTGCAAACCTTCCAGGCACAAATGCCTCTAAAAGGCAGAGATCCACACCCCCAGTCTTTCCTCCTCTACCTTCATGCTTGCAAGTAGGTGATAACATGCCCCATTCACACACCCCAGTTCCTGCTCACACACCCCAGCTCCTGATCTCCAGTGAATCATCCATTCACTCTAGCCCCATACTGGTCAGCATCATCTCTCCTTCTGCCTTGGTGGCTTTTTCCCCCCTACAACAGGCTTTCAGCTTTTTCACCCCACTCCACTCTGCCTGTGCATGCAAATAAAACATACATTTCCTCCCACACCAGATCCTTCTCTGAAGAGGCTCTTCCACCTCTGCCCAGGTTCCCCTGCAATGTGGCACAATACCCCCCCCCCCGGTTCTCTG
>JAOEHY010030848.1:0-15566 GCA_025447955.1 Psilopsiagon aurifrons
GGCGCTGGCACAGGGTGCTCAGAGAAGCTGTGGCTGCCCCATCCCTGCAGTGCTCAAGGCCAGGTTGGACACAGGGGTCGGAGCACCCTGCTCTATGGAAGGTGCCCCTGCAATGGCAGGGGTTGGAGCCGGATGAGCTTTAAGGCCTCTTCCAACCCAAACCAGGCTGGGACGCTATGAGATGGGTTCATCCGACCGACATCAAAGGGCCAGGAAGTGCTTGTCACTGCACCCTTCTGGCCTCTCCTCCCAAGCTCCAGGAGACCCTCCCGTGGAGGACAAAGCACATTAAAGCAGAGCTTTAAAAACACCGTTATTTTATGGAGAGCCCCGAGCCAGCCCCACTGCACAGAACACAGAGCTGCTGCAGGGACTGTGATCCCTGTGCTGCTGCCACAGACAGAAGTGATGCCCACAGGGTTCGGAGCCAGGACCGTCCTGGAAGAGCGGCTTTATCCAACCGAGGCCATGATCACATCCACCGGGAGCTCCTCCACGCTGCGGGCAGTGACCTGCATCGTCACCGTGTCCGTCAGGACGAGCCGGGACCGGACCAGGAGGTCGTGGCCCCCCCGAAACACACCTGGGAGGGACAGGGGGAGGGAGAGGATGAGCAGGAAGGGAGAGCACAGCTCAGCTCTGCCCTTCCCTGTGAGCCTGAACATGAACACTGCAGCTCCCCCCAGGCAGCCCTGCTAATCCCAGCAGGGCAGACCCCTGAGCAGCGCTTCCCTCTCATCAGAGCAGATCTGGAACTCCTCAAGCTGTGGACCTCATGAAAGCCGAGTGTGAAAAGAACTAACCCCAGCCGAGAAGAGCGCCAGCCTCGCCCCGTGCCCACCAGTCACTCCAGTGCCCCTTCAGCCAGGCTTACTCCAAACCGGGATGCCACAGCTCACAAGGACAGCCAATTCCACCTTGCTGGAGCTGATCCCAGCCCCTGCTTTATGCTTCCAGGGACAGAACCCACAGCAGGACGAGGCTCCGAATCCCAGCCGGAGCGCAGTGGGCTCCCTCAGGGCCTCCTGCCCCATTCACTGCAGGCAGCTCTGTGCGACCGCCCAGCGCCGCTCCCCAGCCCACAGTTACCTGCCAGGTACAGCGTGTGCGAGTTCTTGTTATCCGGCACCTTGTCCGAGCGCTCGCAGGGCTGCATCCCCAGGAACTTCACGATGTTGCTGACGGCCTCTGTGAAGAAAACAGAGCAGGCTCCACATCACAGGTGTCCTAACAGGGACACAGAGCACCCAGAGGCAACCCAAGCCCTCCCTACAGAGCTGGGTTCATGCTCCCTGTCCTAAGGGACACGTAGCACTGGCCAGTATTGTTTTTGGAGGCAAAGGCAGCCCACACTTCCCCCCCCCCCCAGCAGTTCTGTATCTGATGCAGCAAAAGTGCAACAAAGATGATGGTGAATGAGTCAGAGCAGGGAGGAAGCAGAGCGGAGCGGGGTGCACCCTCCTGCACAGCCGGCTTGCTTCTCTAGGGTGGATGCAGAAGGAAGGAGACAGCCTGCAGCAGACAAGGCTTGAGGAGGGACCTGAAAGGCCGCAAGGAAGGTCTGTCTGCCTGGGATGGCTGAGTGCAAGATGCTCTCCCACCCCCCACAGCCCAGCCTGGTCCACATAGGACTCAGAATGCTCTTTTGGGGTTTTGAGGCCTGAGCTAGCTTGTTATCACAGTAACTGCAGCTCTGCATTTAACAGCATGTGAAGGGATCTGCCCCAGCAGCCTCCCTGAGAGGCCTGAAGGGAGCCAGAAGGAACGTTCAGAGCTCACCACCCCCTTACCTTCCAGGGTTTTAATAGCAGACAAAGTAAAGGTCTCTTCCTTTTCATACTCATCTCCCACTTCATCCCAGGCTGCTCCGAAGTTTGGCTTCAGAACCCGCTGGATGTGATCGGCCACTGTGACCTCCAGGTCTTCGAGCTGGGGTGGAAGGCGTTCAGTGAAACACGGTTGTCTTTAACCCTGCTCTCTCCAGCGTGGACTCCAGAGCAGACTCCCCAAGGGTGGGGGCTGCAGGAGACGGGCTCCACGCACGGGCACATCAGAGCAAGCCCTGCTCTTCTGCCTGCCTTGAGCAAACCCTGCTTGGCCTGTGTGCAAAGGTGTACAAAGCCAGCTCCCGTGCTGAGCACCGGCCTTGGCCTGACACGGATCAAAGGACAGACAAAAGTCCAAAACAGAGGGAAAACCCCCCAAAGTGAAGAAATAGCTGCTCATGGCTCACACGCAGCCACTGCAGGGCAGGGAGAACCTCCTGGTTCGAGCTGAAACACGTGGAAGAGCTTAAGTATCACTGAATGCCCTGGTGACTGGTGGGAAGCAGAAAGGGGTTAACCTTGCACATTCCAGTGGGAAAACCCTCCCCCTCCCGTGACTCACTGCACAGCAGTGCCTCTGATCCGGGCGCCGAAGGAGACACACGGAAAACAGCCCCTGGAGCTAACAGGCAGCTGAGGTAGTGCCACAACATTCCTCCCTTTCCTCAAGGGTAAGGGCCACCCACTGTGAGTCAGCCCCAGGCTCTGGCCAAGCACAGGTTCAGAGGCTCCCTTTGTAGTAAACCAGCCCACCCCGAGAAACGGCAGAGCCGGGAAGAGAGAGGTGCTTCTGCAGCATCCATGCTGGGGCAGGGGGAAAGCCCCATCTCCCCCAGAGCAAGAACAAGGATGGCAACCTCCTACTATCAGGCAAGCCACGAGGAGCCAAGTGTGGCAGCAGGAGAGCAATCGGAATTGAGGATGTCCAACAGCCCTTTTCCTGCACAAAGCTGACCGTGCAATTGCTGGAGTCCCGAGGGAACAGCCAGCCCAACCTGGAGGATACACCACGGCCTCCCAAAAGAGGCATCCTGCACAATCAGGATACTCCAAACAAGCAAACCCACATCTGCTCCGGGGGCAGACAGCACAGACAGCAAGAGCCTCTTCACGGGATGCTGTCCGCATCGGTGTCAGGGTCACCTCACTGCTTGCAGGGATCACAAATCCATGCCAGCGGCAGTAGTTTTATGACCAGGTTCATGCCCAGCTCCTTACCACATACTCGTCCTCATAGCCCTCATCGTCGGTCTCGCCTGTGTTGGGATCACAGTCCTTGACAGTGAACTTCATCATGCAGCTGAAGGTACAGGCCACTGCAGAGGCAAAGCTCAGTTACCACCAGACCTGTGCTCCCCTGTGGCACAGCAGGGCTGGGAGATTTGGGGAGCTGGGTTCTCCCCATCACTGTCAGCAGCACAGGCTTAGCCAGTCACCCAGAGAGCTCTCCAGGATAAGGTATTCATTTGTAATATGAAGGCCAGCAAGCAGTGATAAAGACAGGCGCATGATGGCTGTACAAAACCATAATCCTCAGATCTACCGATGAACCTCGGTGGGTTGGGAATAGTGACCATGTCCCATCAGTGCCTCCCGGAGAGGCAAGATCCTTACCCAGGGACGGTTGCTGCAGCTCTGCAATGAAAGCGCCTTGCACTGCACACAGCAGCTGCTGCACAGCAAAGAGGAAGCCATGACCTGTCCAGCAGCAGCACAGAGGGGAGCACTCCCAGGACACAAACCAGGGAGACCAGAGCACAGGCAAGGCCTGGTCCTGGCCAGTGACAAGCAAAGGGATGTTCGGTGCAGACAGACATCCCTGGAATTCCAGAGGTCTGAAATACCCAGAGCCTCTGGGCACCCGCAGCACTCCACAAGAACCAGGCTCCCTCCACACAAACACAAATAATAGACCAGCTAAACGACATGCACAGGAGACAGCAGAGAGCTGAGCACTCATCTGCCAGCTCCCACAGCCTGACTCCATAGCACCGCAGCACAAGGGAAGCAGGAGAGGAGAAGGGAGGCCTGACAGCCCCAGGCAGTGAGGAGAAGTCATGCTCAGCATCACTCAGGGCTGCACCCACACACGGCCTATAAATACCTGGCTCGGATGCAAGGTACAGTGCGTGGGGGTGAGCAGCAGGGTACGCTTAATTTGGGGATGTCAGGCAAGCAGAGAGGGCAAACTGCTCACCTGCTGCTGGATCCTCCTCAGCCAGAGCCACCAGCGTGTAGCAGGTTCCCGGCTGGTTGTACACCAGGGTTTTGGCAGGGACGTAGCCAATGACTTCATAGCCCTCAGTGGGCTCCATCTGCACAGTGACGTTCTCCAGGATCTGGTCGTTCAGGGTGTTGGTGCAGTCAAACTGAAGAGGGAAGGGGAGAGCAGCAACAGCTTGAAGCTGCCCGCTGTGCTTCCGACACTGGCTTCAGGCAGCAGGAGCGGTGCCAGCTCCTGAACCCCAGCTCTCAGCAGCACACCTCCCGTCAGCGGCTGCTCACAGGGCTCCTGGGCCAGCTCAGTCACAGAGCCACTGACTGACAACTGCTCCCTTGAATGCTTCAGGGAGACTGAAAGCGCACAGAGGCCCTCAGCACTCCAGCAAACCTCATTTTTAAAGGAAACACCACAAAGTGAGCCAATCCCATGAACCATCCAATGCTGCCCTCTGCAACCCAGGCAGGAGCACGGGCTCAGCAAGGACAGGGATGTGTCAGCTTCTGCCTGTTTCCATTCACCAGCCAGAAGGAGCTTTATCCTCGAAGTGTGCTTTGTCCCAGGTTAACTCTTTGCTGCACTGCAACGGGCGCTGTGCTGCCTGCATCTGCTCACTTGATGCTACGGGGACACAGCGCCCCACATCAGATGGGCAGATGATCCCTTGCGCGGCTCAGATCAGGGGCAGTTTGACCAAGTTTCAGCAGCCTGATGTTTCAGCAAGTCTAAACTTGCTGATCAGACTTTGTTCTGGCTGCAGTGACATGGCACTTAACCTCATACAGCTGCGTCTGGTGGATGGACAACAGAAACAAAGATCAGTCCCTGCAAGGGCTGTGTAAGCAGTTCTGAGCTGGCTAAGGACAAGACTTTGCTGCTCACAGCTGTGCAGGACTCACTGTGCCTCCACCTCCCCAAGGCCCAGGGAAAGATGCTGGCACATCACTTCTAACATCTCACATGCAGCAGACAAGGCCAAGAAGCACCAGCAACTACACAGGCTAACCCAAAACATAGGAATGAAGAACTTTCCCCTCCACATCCCTTTCTTGGGTGCCCTTTGCAGCCTCTCAGACACAGGCAGTTTCACTCATTTACGCCCAAAACCCATGCTTGGGGACCCCGAGGGAAGAACACAGCTCCCTCGCCCACTGCTCAGTGAGAACAGCCCCATCTAGTGCCTGATGTGACTGTAGCTGTACGCCCTGCCCAGCCACGCACACGCTCCCCAGCTCATGTTGCCTGAGGCTCTGCTCACTGGATGAGAACCCAACGACTCCCCATCGCAGTGATGGGCTATGACCATACATATCCCTGAGCTGCTTCTTCCCAGTGGAGCTTTCAGCCAGGCAGGAGCTTGGCTTTGAGCCTCTTTAGCGCCGCACACCAGAGCCACCCACCTGGAACACCATGTGGCTGACAAAGGTGTGCTTGGTGCAGCGAACCACGTACTCCGTCTCCAGCTCTGTCAGGGCAACGGGCTCTGGAGAAGACTTGAAGAGTGGGCCCAGGCCCCGGAACTCTGGGATGGCCCCCAGTTGCTCTGAAACAGAGGACATGGAAACCATTGCCTTCCCCAACCCGCAGGAGGGAGTCAGCGGCTTCAAAGCCTGCATTAAAGGGGGTGCTGCAGCAAGGAACTATCCATCAAACATCCATAAACCTTCACCAGGGACTCAAAATAGGGCAGAATTATCCTCTGCCCACATCTGCTGCAGGACAAAGAACACAACTGCAGATGCCACCACCCCAGGAGTGAACAGTTCGCTAAAAGTGGGGACTTTGTGTCCCTCTGAAAGGAGCTGGGAAGGAGGCAGAGGGGCTGAGGCAGGCTCAGCAACGGGGGGGGTGAGGCACAGCAGAGGCCTTGCATCAGCTTACCTTGGAATATTTCCTGCCGCGTCGCTGCCACCTTCTCTGGCTGTTTGACCACAGCAACGGGGGCATTCTCTGAAAATGAATGCATTTATTTCTAATAAATACATGAATAAGCCCAGAAGATTTGTAGGTGAAGACCCAGAAGCAGCTGAATCAGGAAACAGATCAACGCTTGGAGATGGATTTGGCTGAGGAAAGGAGAAGAGCTCATCTCTCATCTCACTCGGGACTAGACAGCCACATTTCGCTTCCCAAACCCCTCTGGAACTGCAGCAGCTCCGAGGGGATTACCAACCATTACTATTATTAGCAGTTGGACTAAACCGAAACATTAATGTGGGAGCAATCAGATTTGCTGGCCTCAGTCTTTACAGAAGATGCAATCCCACAACATTCAAACAGGACGGAGCGCAGCAGTTCCCAGTGAGCCCAATGCAGTCTGCTGCCTGAGGGCTGCAGTGCAAGGCAATTACTAGCAGGCAGGACCAGCATTCAGGGACTGCTCCTCACCTGCCCTCTGCTCGATGACAGGAGCTGTTGCCAAAGGAACGGATTTCAAGTCAAAGGGTTTCTCGGAGGGCTCCAGGGTGTACTGGTGCAGAGCCCTCTCCAGGCCAGGGATGGACACTGTCAGCCCTGCAGACAGAACCACAGGTCACCAAAACCACAGCCAGTGCCAGCTCTGGGTCACCTGTTAAGCCATGGAAGAGGTGCAGCTTTGTTTTGAGGAGTTCCTGCATTACCATTCAGGATGTAGCCAGCATTGAGGGCTTTCTGCTTCTGCTCCAGAACATTCAGGTAGAAGGTGGCTCTGTCTCTCACTTCGTTGTCATCATCCATCACACACCTGAGGGAAAGTGGAAATCTTCCTTCAGTGCAAGGCAGCAGAGTCCACATGAATGAACGCAGGTGACTAAGTCACTTCACAGGGCCAGAAAGAACAAGCCATAGGAGACAACCACCAATCCACTAGTAACTGTATTAGAACAGCAATCATCTGCCACACGTGGTTTCTTTCCACTTTGCTGTGCTGAATGCAGCTGTGATCCCATCCCAGGTACCCACTGCACCTTCTCAGATCCAGAGCTGCAAAAGGCTAGACATGCATGGGATGCTAGCAAGCTCTCAAGTGAACAGGGGTTTTCACCCAGGATGTTGAGAAACTCTGAGGTACACCTCACCTTTTCAGTAACACCAAAATACTGGGTAACATCTCCTCATTCTGGGCTCCAAACTTGGCCAGGGCACTTACAGCACCTGCAGCACAAGTCATGAAAACAGAAAGCCAAGAAATCAGCTGAAGTTCCGTGGCCTTGAACAAACGCCTTGTCCAAGATGCTAGCACTGGTAATGCATTACTGTGACTAGGAAGAGGTGGGTGCATTACAGCAAAGTGCCTGCATCCTTCCTGTCTGGTTTCAGAGGCACCGCATCTCCCTCCCCACTCTCAGCTGCAGGCCACCTCTTCCATCAACACTGCTGCAGGATCTCTGCTATGTAGATAGATCTGCTCAGGACCAGAGCAAATCACAATCCTCCGATCAGAGGATGCACACACTGCATTTCCCAAAGGCCCATCATCAGGCAGACAGGAAGCTGTCTCTTACCTGCCCGCACTTCCTCATGCTCCAGAACAACCCTGTTGTAGATGAAGCGGATGTATTTGGAGGGGTTGTTGGTTTTGGGCCCTTCCTGCCCCAGGAGGTGCAGGATCCGGGTGGCCAGCACCGTGAACTCGCAGTCCTCGATGAACTCGCAGAGGTGAGACAGGCCGGTCTCCTTGCTCTCCGAGTTCTCCTCAATGATGCTGATGATGCAGTCCACGATGGCCCGCTTGTACTCAAAGCCACCCTAAGGAGCAAGAGGGAAGCACTCAGCTGGAAATCTCAGAAGTGCTTGAGAGACTCTGAACTGGCCAGAGAGCAAAGCACTTCCTTCAGTAGGTGCCTCACACTCACTGCTTCTAAGCTGTGTTGGACAGGAGAGAGGCAGTGGTGCTGCCCCCACTTCTGACCCTGTTTACACCCAGAGAAGTATTCAGCTAATATTCAAGCTCTTTTGCCAGCTCCTGCAGTGAAGAAAAACAAGCGGGTAAGAGAACCCATCCACCTGATACCTCCCTCAAAATCCTCTGCTGCTACAATCAGAGCATAAAAACAGCCATATGGGAGGAGATAAAAAGCCACCAGACATCTGAGGATGAATCACGAGAGAAAGATATTAAGGATCATACCTGCTACTGCAGGAGCCAGCAAACAGCCCTGTCAGTGCAGGAAGATGGGCAAGCAACCCCTGCCAGGCACAGCCCTACCCCAACATGTGTTAATGCTCCGCTATCTTCAGACAGTGTTTGCCAGTGTCCTCGATTCACACCAGGGGATTAAAGCGCTCTCTCCCCTGCCAATCAGTGCTGGGTATTGGGGGATCTTTCTGGAGCTACTTTGGATTTAAAAAAAGCTTTAAACCAGAACGCTGAACGGAGGAGCCACGTTCAGAACGATACCATCCACCCACAGAAAACCTGCGAAAGGAGAATGGTGCATTTTTTGCAGGAGCAAAGATGCTGCTCGGGTTTGCTCCCAGACAAGAGGCTGGAACTGGCAGAAGGGATGTCAGAGCAGGCAGCGGTGCTCCAGGCACGTCGGCCAGGCTGCAAACAGCCTCAGCAAACCTCTGCAAAGCTGCCTTTCTGCCATTTATGTCTGACTGAATGCAGAGAATGGCTGTAGGTCCTCATGATCCCTCCACTGCCACAGCACAGAGAACAGAACAAAAGTGCTCCCACGTCATCAATAAAGAGGCTGCTTTCAGATCTTTGTGTACAAGACAAAACTTCTTGGAATTTGCTGTCGAAGTATAAAAGAAAGCGGGTTCAGATGTGGCACAGACAGGGGCTGACGACAGATCTGCTGCTGCCTGCATTTGCTTTGACAGCTAATAACCGCCAGGAGAGCCAAAGAATGCCACCACAGTACAGCTATGCCTGTGCACAGGACCACGGTGCACAGCTGGCCACTGCTGCCGGTTAGCTGCAAGCCTTTAGAGAGGCTCTTACCAAGTGCTGTGCAGTAAAAGCTGGGCTCTCACAAGGCCCCAGTGCACTCCTGCAGTTCACACACACCACCAGGGAGCACAAAGCAGGGTCCTGCACACGTACCTCTTCCCGAAGCATAGTGAAGAGGAAGTTCATGAGGACGGCGTGCTTGCGAGGGTACTTCTGACACAGCGCGTTGATGGCTTGCACCACTACCACCTGCAGCAAAGAGGGGCAAGGGAAAAGGGATTCCCTCTCACCAGGCAGGAAAAACCAGTTGAATTGTGTCAGTTCTGTGCTGGTCCCCAGCCTGGAAACTACGGTTCGGCCTTTACTCATCCAACAAATGCAGTCCCAGGAGGTAAAATGCCAGGCGCTGGAAGAGCATGAGGTTATGCACAGGGCAGCCCCCAGGAAAAGCCCACACCCACAGGAGTGAGGACGAAGAGATTTAATTCTCAAAGGGCTTTTCCCAGAAGAGAGCATTTCACTCTGGAGCTGGGTGCTGGTGACTGAGGCATGGCTTAGCCCAACAGCCTTGGATTCTTTCTCCTCACTGCAAACACTCTGTGGCTCCTGGCACCAGCTCCGTGCAGGTTCCAGGGTACACAGACATGGACAAGGACTAAGGAGCTTCTTGAGGAATCTGCTTATCCCTCCTCCTGCCTTACCTTGAACTCATCCGAGATCTCTGACATGAAAGAGGAGATCTGCTTCATGAGCCGGTCGATGCTGCTCTCACTGCCGGTCTTCAGCAGCGTGGTGATGGCCAGGGTGGCAATGCTGCGGTTGGAGTCTGTCACAAGGTTCTCCAGGTCCAGGTTACAGGCAGTCACAGCAGATGGGTGCTTCATAGCCACCTAGAGCAGAGGAGGAAGAGTGGGAATCACCCAATAGGTGCAAAAGGCCCAGCTGGCAAACCCCACCAAGTCTCTATAGGCTTTCACTCCTCTCTGGAAAACAGATGCTGCACACTGCACATGAGGATCATCTCAGACAAACAACAATTAGGCTGAGCTTAAAGTAACCAGCTATTTCTTCCTGCAGAACTGCGCCTCTTGCTGCAAGAGAAGCAATAGTAATAAACAACCTTTTACTATATTTAACTTGTTCTCCTCTACATGTTATGAAAGAAAGCTCTGAGCTCCCCACAAAAACTGGGCGAGCCTCGCTGTGCAGAGCAGCTCGGTGGGCGGAAGCACAGCAGTTACAGACACTGACTGGCTGTTTCTTCTTTAAAGCTTATGGGGTCAAAGGAAAAGCTGCAGCACAGATTGCCACGGCCCAGGCAAGAAGCAGCACCAAGGTCTGATCCCTGATTTACAAGGGGCAAGTTCAGAAGGGAAAGCACTAACACCTAAGACCAGTGACACTCTGAGACCTGTGACACTGATTGCCTTTATTTTGCCCCCTCTCCTTCTGTGAAGTGTTCTTTGAGGCTTTATCCCCCTCCAAAAGCCACGAAATGTGAGGCTGCAGCCCCGGGTAGAGGTTACTCACACAAAATCATCACAGAATCTGCCCCCCTTTCTCCCAAGTTCTGCACCTCCCTGCACATGGCAACCTCTCACAGCTCCTACCTTGTTGAGGGTCCGGACGGCTGCGTACCTCAGTGCTGCTTTGGGGGAGCTGCAGAACAGCTGCAGAACTGCAAGGTGGGAAAACCAACAACAGCAGACATTCAGGTGATCCAGCACTGACAAGTGCTCATACCTAAAGCAAGAGCTTCAACAGAGACAGCTGCGGGCACGAGACAACCAGGAGCACGCTTAGGCAGCAACTGGGAATTTGCCTGCTTCCTCACGGGATGGGCAGCAAAAGAGGCACTACAGCCTCTGCAATCGAAGTCAGTTGGTCCAGCTGGGAGAATGAGCCAGATGTCCACTGCCTTCAGTTGGATACTAACTGCCCTCAGCGGGTTACTATTTCTTGCTGATAAGCACCAGATACTGGGGGAGCTAGACTCGTGGTGGACTGCTCGGTTCTCCCATGGAAAGAATGCCTTGTCCTTTCCAAAACACTGGGTACCAAACCTCCATGCATTACGCAGGATATTGCCCCTGGACATGCCCAGAACACCTCTGGATGTGTCTCAGGCTTTTTGTCGTCTTCCTCTCCATCCTTTTAGTGCTACTTGGTTCTCTGTACCTGATGGACTGTTCCCACAGTGCTGCTGCCCTTTGCTCCTCTTGAAAGCAAATCCCATCACCTTGTCATCTTTCCTAGTAGGCAAATTTGAAACACTGCTCCCCATTCCTATGCTTCTGTCCCAGGGCTGGCACATGCAGGGCACCCTCCTGGTGCACAGAGCTGACACAGCTTCCTCCCTGCCAGCAGTCCCAGCTCAGAGAACATCCGGGCTGAGCTGGGGAGGACCCCAACACTCTGGCGTCTTGCACAGTCACACTCAGGGAGATGTACCAGTTAGAATTCAGCCCCGTTTCAAGACCCCTCCAGTAACCCACACTTGAACACACCAGGCAAATACCTTTACAGGAGCAAAGCTATTCACACACACCACAGGCCCTCAGCAGCAGCATAAAGCAACAAAGGGCTGGGTGGTATCACAAGCCTGAAACTACACAAGGTCCTTGCGTTCTGGGGCAATCTGGAAGTGTCACCACTGCAGGCACTCAGCCCCCTCACCCTGAGGGCCACATTTACCTGAGACAGCTGGAGCCAGCTCTTTGGCCGTGCAGTTGGGCAGGTTCACGATGGCAGATGCAGCTTCATAGACCACCATCTCATGCTTGTTCCTCAGGCAGCTCTCAATGAAATCAAACAGGGGGCTGTCACGGCTAGGGGACCAAAACCCCAAAAGAATGAGTTAAACCAAAGGTGCTGACAGAAATAAAGAGCACAGCAGCAAACAGGGAGGCCCCAGAGGCTGTGGGAAGGTAAAAGCAGCCACAAATCCACTGTCCCTGGATTTTGCAGTGGTCATTATACCACACTTGCAGCATGCTCGGGCTGGAAGTCGGGCTGCCTTCAGAGAAGGCACCCTCTGCCTTATAGCCTGAAGGGGATCTCCCTCAACCCTCACACACCAAGAGCTGACTGTTCACACCACAGGTCTTACCCTGCAGAAAGCCACGCTGCATACATGGCAGCCAAATAACTACAGAAGACAGACAAAATGAGGTAAGGTATCTCACTAAATAACGATGCAAAACAGCCCAAACGAATAAGAAAGCCTTCAATGTGCAATGACAGAGATGAGACTCACAGAAGCCATCTCATAACAATCACGAAAGCATCCTTCATAACAACAGAGCAGAAGCTGCATGCTGATCTTCAATGGCAGAAATAACTGCCCTGATGAGATGGCAAGTGAGCGCGCAAGAGGAGATGGAAGCAGGACCTGAGGAGACGCTCCCGGCAGAGCCCCCTCACCTGCCAGCCTCCTCCTCCAGCAGCTTGCTGGCTACTCGAATCATCATGCAGTAGGCGAAGGGTGACTTGAGGCCATGGCGTGTGAACTTGCTGAGCATCTTGTTGACGGCCAGGCGGTCGTTCTTGCGCACGTGGTACAGCAAACCCAGAGCGTGGTACTGCACAGGGAAAGAGAGTGTCACAACCCATGGTGTGCTCTGCCCCTTCATGCTCTCTGCTGCACAGACTGGCAGCTCGCCCCGCTCCCCCCCCGCCTGCCATTCCCTGTGTTGCTGGAGGGTCTCCCACCTGCACCATGATGTTGTCGCTGGAAGCTGCTTCCTGAGCCTCGTTCACCCAGCGTTTCACCACATCGTAACTGGTCTTCAGCAGGTGCTGGGGGAGACAAAGCCACAGACAACCCATGAGAGAAGAATGGAGGAAGCATTTGGAATTGCAGCTCATAACAAGGAGCAATGAGCCCTCCCCCACAAGGGTGCTGCTGGCAGCACCTTACAGAGGAGTGTGGGATCAGCATGCAGAGACCTGGCCATTATGGCTGCAGCCTCAAGAGGCTCATGCTCTCCCCCAGAGTCACTGCCAGTCCCTCAGTTCACAAAGAGAGAGACAGCAACAGTGACACCCTGAAACTCCCAACATCTCCCGTCCCACCACAGCCAAACACTTCCCAGCCTGAGTGCCCTGTGGCCCGCCCTGCAGGGAGTGGGAGTACATACCAGGGAGGACACCAGAGCAGAGCTGGATACACTTGGCACTTTGTCCACGATGGCCTGCTTCATGTAGCGCTCAATGGCCTGCAACATGGTGCTCTGCAGGGAGAGGGAAACCACAGCTGAGAGGGAAAGCCATTGGGAGTGGGAAAGGGGAGAAGCAGGGAAAGTAAAGGGCCCAGGGCTGCCCAAGGGAACAGCAGCACTTACATCAGTGATCTGACAGAGCGCTCTCACAGCAGGGCCTCGGTAGTTGTCATCCTTCCCAGTCATGTCTTTGGTTAGGCTGGTTGGAAACAGGAAGCTCTCAGAGCTGCGCTCCTGCGCAGGGCTCACAGCACACACAGAGCAGCAGGCACCCAGCACCACAGCTCAGTGCCAAGCAGGCAGCTCAGGAAGGAGGAAAAGCCAGCACTCAGGTTCCAAGCCCAGCAGCAGGCTGTGTGGGCTCCCGAGCACCAAGCAAGGCAGAGCACACACACAGGGACCACTGAGGCATTTGCCTACATTACTGAAGGCTCAGTCCTGCCCTTTCCCCAGGGCTCTGGTTAGTGTGAGGCCATCTGTGAAGGGATGGGAGCTCACATCACAGCACTTGGCTCATACCCTCAGGCTCCTGCCTCCCCCCACCAGCCTTCCAGTGGGATGATCAGCAATTCAGGAAAAACTCATAGGGAATTCCGCTCCCAGGTGAAGCTGCCCCCCGTGCTGCTCCAGGAGCTGTAAGCCCTTGTCTACCTGCAGAAAGCCTTGGGATTTCTGCCAGACATCTGCTAAAACCTTCAAGGCATCCAGACAGGGAAGCAGGAGTTAATGAAACAGCCTCTGGTAAAGCGGACAAACCCTCAGTGCTGCCATATCATGTAACCAAAAGAGACCATCCAAACACCCATGGGCATGGGATGTGGGGACACCATGGCTCATACACATCACTAGGAGCTCGGTGACTGTACTTTAATGGCTTCTTTTAAAGGAAAGATGCCTCACCAAGGGCACTCTCTGTCCTCACCCAGCTTAGGGACAAGTTCTCTGCAAGAGGTTGGACAGGCACAACTGGAGGACATGTAAATATGACAGTAAGAAAAGCGAAGGGACTGACCTGCTGGTAACAATGATCACATCTTCTGCAATCGAAGACATCTCTTTGATAGTCAGGTAACACATCCTGCGAAGAGTTGGCTGACAAGAGGGAAGACAAGACATCAGCTGGGAGGATCCTGGGCAGGAAGGGAGCTCAGTGTTCTCTGCTTCCGTGATTTTATTGTGAAGATCAAGAAGAACCTGATACCTTCAGAGAGCCCCAGTGCCCGTGTGTAAAACATGGCCAAGCCCCGTACTGATTAACAAACCCCCTCTTCCTCATTCCACCCTTCCCACCCAGACCAGGCAGCTCCAGGCAGGATGGAAATGCTGACTGTGCAAAACCACACATCTCCAGGCTGAAAAAGACACTGTTGACAGCTTGTCTCACCAGGCAAATACAGCCAAAAACAACAAGCAGACTTACATCATTGGACTGGAATAGCTTGGTCATAGCAAAGAAGGATTCTGTAGCTTCCATGACACCAAGGTGCTCCCCCTAGATGTTTGGAAGGAAGGAAATCCCAGTTATCACAACCAGCTTTGGGCCTGCTGCATGTGTCTCTGTCGGTGTGGATTCTCTCTCCCTTACCTGGTTTATGAGATACAGGATCTTGGTGAGGATATGAGCACATTTTCGTGGGTTTATGGGAGTCTCATTAAACACTCGTGCCTGGAAACAAAGCACAGACAAGGCTGCTGGCACCAGTAACCCTCGCAAACACCATCCTGTCTGGCCTCGCCACTGGTACAAACACCACAAGGTATGGCAAGATCCTTAATGACTTTGGATCAGATTCTCCTTAATTCCAGCTAAACAGCTGTGTCTACAGCCTGGCACTGCAAATCCGAGTGCAATTGAGGTTCAAAGGCCAAATCCTCATCGCACTTTCCCTCCCAGCAGCCTGGCCTGTGTGCTAGCTCTGGCTGTGTGAAAGATGCACATGGGCCCTGTGAGGCTGATGGGAGCCAGCACCATTCACAACATCAATGCAAAGAGAAAACAGAACCAGCAGGGGCTGGGGACCGAGAATCCATCTGCTGTCAAGCAGAAAGGCAATTCGGAGCAGATCCACAGATTACTCAGTAACCACTCACACCCTACCCGTTAACCTTGTCACCTACAAGACAAAAGGGGTATCCAAGGCCAATTTCCCAACTTTCCTGGTTTAGGATGAGCTTTCCAAGGCAAGTTTATCCATTTCAACACTCGTTATGGATTTGTTGCAGAGACCGTTCCTGCCTTCTCCCTTCCCTCCAGTAATAAACCCAGAACAAACGGGAGCACTGCCCTTTTCTTTCAGCAGGATAACCTGTTTTAGGCACTCATTTTTATGTTGATTATGCTCTTTGACCAATGTAAATGGGGAAGCAATAACTCTTCATGCTGGTATATTACAGAGAAGACAATGTATGTAGGCTCT
>JAOEHY010030850.1:0-12111 GCA_025447955.1 Psilopsiagon aurifrons
TGGTGTCATCGGCAAACTTGCTGAGGGCGCACTCAATCCCACTGTCCATGTCACCAACAAAGATGTTGAACAAGACCCGTCCCAAGGCCAATTCCTGAGGGACACCACTCATTACTGGCCTCCAGCTGAACATTGAGCCATTGAGCACAACTCTTTGCATGAGGCCATCCAGCCAGTTCTTTATCCACCGAGTGGTCACATCTGTTCGTTTCAGTCAGTGGTGTGGAGATTCTCAGCCAGCCAAGGGCTTAGGTACACATTACTGAATGTGCCTACTTCTTACTACTTATGAACAAGGAATTTGTTGCCTGTGTTCTATTTTTAGCAGGCTTCCAGCTGATGAATCTAGAAAGCTTGGTCTCCCTGCACCTCTGCATTTGCTTTTATTAAGTCAAAAGTAGACAACGTCTTGCTACAACAGCTACTGTTTTTTTTAGCAATGTTTTCTCACTGTAAACCGCATGTGTGAGCTGTAGTCTGAGACTGAGATTGTAGAATTGTAAATGCATTGCTGAGCTTCTTGTTTTGGAAGGTGTCAGTTCCCCATCTTTTATTTTTGTTGACTTGTATAACATTTAATTTTCTCTCAGTAGGATGCAACATTAGTTAAAATATGTGATATCCATGTTGAAAGAAAGAAGAGAGGTGAATTGGCTTTGTCTTTGGTAAAAGGAATTTTAGCGTTTTCAAATACTGTGGATCAGTGAGGAGGAGAGGAACTACTGTGTAAATAAGTGTGTTTTGATAGAGATGTCTTCTGTTACTAATCTGCTTTCTTCTGTTCCTCAGATTTATTTTTATGTGCGCTTCCCTTCATGACCATAATGCAGGTTTTTGAACCTTTTTCTTCTTTCATTCTTGGCTTCTAGAAAACTTAGTATGCCTTTTAAATCTGGAAGGAATTTACCTGGAAGAGGGTTACAGCATCAAGGAGGGACAGAGTGGTGGCATGTTTTCCTCTAGAGTAGTAATTGGGTTCTCAAGTTTGTGGGTTATACCAGAAGAGGACTAGACTTTCAGTCTCTTCATCTAAAGGCACCTGGCAATATATATATTTGGCTGGACCAGTCAATACTGAGGAATATTTACTCTTCATAAGCAGTCGTGGTTTTGCGCTTGAACTGGAGGGATAAGGAAAGAAACTGCCTAGGTATTCCTTTTTTAAGCTTATTGGCCTAATTGTCAGCTATGCTCAGGGATAAACTGTTGTTTTGATGAAAATTAGAAAGCCTCTCTTCGTCTTTGTTTTCTTTCTCCAAATCTCCTGTTTGTTAGAGCAAGATTTTAGGTATTTAGACTGCAGCAGAGAGCTCAGTGTATGAATTATGCTTGGGATGTGCATCACTGTGTGCCTGGCAGAGGAATTTGATGGAACTGGAGGAGAATGAAGGGTACGAAATGCCATAAAAATATTAGATGCAAAATTGATGTGAGAAGCAAGTCTCAGGAGATATTATATTGTTGGGGAAGCAGAGAGATTTAGTTGGGAAGGGTGAGGTGTAATTTTTGTGTTGATGGGTACATGTAGAGATAGCTTGTCTTTTTGGTACTGTAGCACTTGCTCCAGCACTTCTCTCTTCCCCGTCCTTGTTCTGGCCAGTTCCCTGTCTCTGCCCTTTCTTCCTTGCTTTTCTTCTCCAGGGTGTCAGAAGAGAGGCGCTCTCCACCACAAGATTTGTTTTCTGAAAAGTGTTTGTGTTTATGGACGGTGGGTTCCATTTGTTTGGTTTTCAGCCTGTCACTACTGAACTGGGTACAGAGCCCTTCAACAGCACACAGCCCCCGCCTGCAAATAATGGCATTTTGTCTGGGGCCCAGGGTCTCCATTTTATTATTTTCCATCTTCATCATAGAAATGAAGTATTTAGTGGTCTGAAATTTTATTTACAGATGATGCTACCTTCTGACTTTAATGAGCAAATGGGGTAACTTAAAGTAGTGTGAGCACTTGGAAGCTGCCTCTTTCATGCTTACAGCTGTATCACGGGCTGTATTGCGTGATAATATGCAGTGTGTGTCTTAGAAAACCCATAAATCTGACTTGGAGCAAATTTCAGAAGCCAGAAAAAAGAATGTAGTTATGACATAAACCCAACTGAACTGTGACAAAGCAACTTGGAAGTGGGTTTATTTGCATCTTTCTATCTCTGCATATTTATAGTTAATTGCTTCTGTAAACAATACAAGTACAGTATTTAGATGTTAGAGCATCTGGGATACATAACAGTACAGTCAGGTAAATATGTGGCTGCTGTGTCCTAGCGCTTGAAATCCCAGTATTCTCAAGAGTTGTGTTACTTATTAGTCTTTTCTGAAGGATCTGTCACATGTCTACATCACCAATAGCAAGCCACTGGCAATCCCTGGTTTTGGGTTAGAGAGACATTAGGGCCACTGTGGATGACAGTGGATGACAATGTGCTCTGTAGGATACCTCTGGAATCGTACACCAAAGAGGTGTAGCCATCATTCTAAGTGCCATCAGTGATGAAGATGAATCTGGAGATGAGAGGTGGAAATCTTTGCTCCACTGAGAGGCTTCCTTAGTACCAAGATTTCACTCCCAATTCCTCACTTCCTAATTCAAGAATCTTCTAATAATTTGTTGCTCCAGTTTAATGGTTCAAACCTTTATGACTTCATTAAGGGTTGGATTGGATCACTGAAATCTTTTCATCCATGTGTAGCAGCACATCCACCATTTATACTAGTATAGATTATTGCCATTAATACTGTTCTTTAAGAGCATATGGTTTAGATATGTTAAAGTTTACGGATCTGGGCTCTAACCAGTAATGTTCTCTTTCATTGTAAGTCTGTTATAAATGCCTCTCAGGTTAGAAAGTAATCAAAGGAATGGAATTGTATTGGAATAGTAGGCCTCATCTTTCTTTTTCTAAAAATATCAGGGATAATTCTGTCAGGCAATGAGAGTTTATCCATTCGCAGTTCATTAATGCTTCCAAACCCTATTTTTAGCTTTTTCCACAGGGTTAAGAAATTAATGTATCAATTTGAGCTGCGGGAAGAAGAAACTCGGAATGTGTTTTTGCTTCCAAGGCAAAAAATCTTGTCTCAGTGGAACAAGTGAAGCTTGCCCATGCTGTTGGCAGCATGTTAAAGGAAAATGTTGCTG
Organism: Psilopsiagon aurifrons; assembly: GCA_025447955.1. Lineage (NCBI taxonomy): Eukaryota > Metazoa > Chordata > Aves > Psittaciformes > Psittacidae > Psilopsiagon > Psilopsiagon aurifrons. Next base: position 3,137 of record JAOEHY010030850.1, read on the forward strand.
ATGAAGCTAGAAATCTCTGTGGGTAACAGTAAAACTTTAACATAAAAAGGGGTCTCTCTTGCAAAACTGACCAAAGTAAAAATTACAAGGTGACCTCTTAAAGAATGAAGAGGTTCTTTTCTGTACCTTTCTATAGTAAATGCTGCATGTGCTTATAAAACTGTCTTTGAAGTCACTGCCTTGCTGGCTGCTACTTTGTCCCCACTGCATCAAAAAAGGGAGCAGGGGCAGAAAGGAGACAAAGTGGAAATAAGGAAAGAAGAGAAGCTGGAGAAGAGTTTGGGTCACTTCACATGAAATAGATGAACAGGGGTGAAATGTTGCCGTGTTTTAGCTTTCAAAAAGCTGTATTTCAAACACTACGTGCTTCATCTCAAAGCCAAGTATAGCACTCAATGAGGTCATAAAAATAGCTGATGAGTAAGAAAAAGGTGATGGGAAATGTGCATTATTCCCCACCCTTGCCATCCCCTGTGCTTGCCTTTAAACCCCTTGCAGAGGGTTTGTTACTCTGCCAAGGAAAAGCATTGCCCTTGTCTTCTCTTCAAAAACGGCTAAAAGGAACGGCTTGTTCAGCGTTACATCCAGGAACACCGCATCTTCCTTCTGTGCTGTGGGGTCCTCTGTCTGACCTCTTCCATCACTGGTCAGTTTGAAAAAGGCTTTATTTATTACCTGCAAGGCAAAATGCACGAGTAACTGGAGTCATCAGAGCATGACAGTGAAGACACAAATGAAAGCTTGAGTAAATGATAAAGCACATGAAATAATAACTTAGCAGCACAAGATAGACTCCATGAATGGTTTAGAAAAAGACATTGGAGTACTTGTTCCAGAACATGTGAAAAAGCTCTACAACTGCTTAATAATTTAACATAATTTGCCTTTTTTTTATGAAAGACAGCCCTCTCCTTCAAGCTCTCCCTCCTAACCCTTGGGACTTGAACGCTGGAGCCTGTCTTCAGGTGAGGTTGTGTGCTGCATGCACCCCTGTGTGTGCCATGTCTGGGAGTAGTCCCTAAAGTGATGGAGCATTATCCTCAACAGCCCAGGAGTGCAGCCTATACTGTGTGCTCCAGCTGCGGTGCCTGGAGGTGTTTGAGCTGGAGGTGGTAACAAATGCAGTCTAACTTGTACATACAGCACACTTGGATCTCAAACTTCACCTGGCTGTTGCTTGTTGTGTTTGTGCTGTGATGAAATTTGAGTAATTTGAAGGTGAACCTGTTGCTGCTGATAGGTTAATCTAAGGAGTATTCATATCTTCCTTAATTACCTTAAAAGTCCCCAGCCGAGCATGTCCCACATGGCTCTGACTGGTTTGTTCCAGGTAAATTCATGCAGTTAAAGAGGCTGAAACAGCAGCAGGCATAGCTTTTAGGTGCCAGTAATGTGTACTCTACCTTTCCAACTGTGAAATTGGCATCACTTATTCTACCGAGATCTGCCCCCTTCCCCAGCAGTGTAGGCAGTTCCATATTGGCAAGAAGTTCCTGTAGGTCAGAGCTGCTTTCTATTGTTAACACTGGCAGCGTTAATTTAATTTCTCTGCAGAAAAAAGAGAGAGGGACGCAAGTGAGAGCATGCTCTCCACTGTGAAAGCATGATGTTTGGGCAGTCCTGGGGAGCAGGCTTGTGGTAACAGCCACAAGAAATGCTCCGTGTGTGGGGACAGACAGCTACCAAGGGTCAATGCGCACCTCATTACTGTTTCCAAATGGGAAGTCAACCTTAATCTGCCCTGGGTATGCTATTAAACCTCAGATCATACCACTTCATGGGTCCTGTTGCTCATTTCCTTGAAATACCCCCAGACAGTAAGCCAATCCTTCTGAAGCCTAGCTTCCCTGGAGTGAGGCGCCCTGGGTTTATCATGGGATGGCTTGGGTTGCAAGGGACCTTTAACGTCATCTAGTTCTATTCCCATGTCATGGATTTGCAGGCTTTTTCTCTTCATGCTCAGTGTTAAGCCCCCCTGGCAGCATCCAAGCCCCGGTTAGTGAGCAGGCGGGTCTGTGCAGTGCATCCTGCCTCATTCTTCCCTATGAGAGCATGCCTGAGCCCAAGCCCTACCTTGGAGAGAGCTCCTGGAGCCAGGCCAAGGACTGCAACGGCAGCTCCACATCGCTGTCATTGGTGGGCTGCAGCAGCACCAGCAGCACGGTCTTGCTGATGGGCACTTCGACCACGGAAAAAGTCCCACTGGCATCAGTTTTGTAGTTGAATGTCCCCACGAATGACAACATAGGGACCATGACTTTCGTATTTGAATCCACCCAGAACTCCTGAGCCTCTTTGAGACGAGAGGCTTGCTTAACGTTCACTGAAAAACAGATGGAGAAAGTGGAAATTGAGTCTTCCTTCAGTCCCCTCCTTTGCCCCTCAGCCAGTATATATGTTTGTTTAAAACCAGCACACTATGCATTAGATGAGCTATGTGTATAAATTCATATTTAACTGCTATAAACATATGTATCCTGCCTTTAATATGCTTTCTGGTGGCATGAAACAGAGGCTGATGCAAGCTCACAGCACAAGGACCACAACCATCAGAACTGCAGCCAAAGCTGCTGTATGTCTGCTGGCTTTGTGGCCATTCCTGGGAACAGTATTACTGCTTGCTTGGTTGCCTGCTTCCTCACAGTGGAGGGTTTGCTTAGATTTCCTCTCCATCCTTTGGGTTGTATTGATGGTACGTTTGGGAGCACATCCATCAGCCTTGCTGCAGGAGTGCTCTCAGCAGCTGGGTGGGCTCAGGAGAGAGAAGGTATCACAAGCTCTGGCTGAGGTCTCACCCTCGGCAATCTTATGGTCCAGAGCAATGAGGAAGGTAGTAAGAACAACTCCGACGTGTCGATTGGGCCAAGGAGGTTAGAAAGGACACACCTGAACACTTGCTAAACTTTCATGTAAATTTCTTATCCAGTTCAAAAGTATGGGAAGCCTTTGCTCTTACCTCCTGCTGCTTCTAAGCAGCTTTGCGTTTCAGCATGTTATCTGTTCACTGCCATAGATCAGTGCTGCTGCCCAGTTAGGCAGGTAGTCCTACTGGCATTAAAGAAACTGCTGCCATCACTGAGAAGGGCAAAGATCAGGAATCTCAACACTGCTGTGTGGTAGCATTAGGGAATTAAGAAAACAGATGTGTGTTTTGTGTTAAAGAGAAGAAGTCTTTACGTTAAAATAATTAATATTAATATAAAATAGGAGCTGGTCCAGCTCTACTGTTAATATGTCTGTTCTCCAATAAATCCAGCTAAGCGCTGATTTCTAACATATTTAATAGATAGTGAGTGATTTTGCATAGGAACACTTGCCTCTTAAATGAGCTTGCATAAAAGCTTTAGGCACATTTATGCACTTTCACCTATTATAACTTCACCAAAAAGAAGCAGCAGATAGAAGATGTGAAAGGTGTAAGCAGAACAAAGAATAAGGCCGTAATTCACCTTTTTCTCTTATCTTATAGGAAGGGATGCAAGCAGAAAGGAACTGCTTTCACAGGGTCTGTGTAACCTGCAGAATCTATTCTCACAGGATAGCAAAAGTCAAGACTGTAACAGAGTTAAAAGGAAAAAAAAGAAAGAATTGAGCATTTAGATAGCTAAAAGCATCAAAGTGGGATAGTAATTGATCTTAGATAGTCTTGGGAAAGATACTGCAAAATTTCAAAGCTCTCCTACTGACTTTGGGACTGAGTCCATTAACACTGTACCAGTTGTGAAACAGGACAAATCAGCACCGCTGTCTTCGAAGCAGCTCCCTGTGGCCTTCCCAGGGGCAGGACTACTACCTCGTCCTTCACCCAGCCTTCAACCCCAAATAAGCATTGCTTCCTCATACCTGCCAAGCGGACATCCACTGCAAACAGCAGGTCAGCAGATGGATCGACGTCTGTCAGTAAGCACCTGCTCTGGCCCTCGCTTTTGGCCTCCATGAAGGCGTTTATTTGCTTTACTGCCTCGCTTGGGTTTGTAAAGTCAACAGCTCGGGCGTAGACAGCATCAGCAGAAGGGAGCAAGTCCTGCACAAACGGTAGGGAGAGAGGCACACCAGGGGCAGAGAACAGGCAGAGCATCTTGGAAAACTGCAGCTCCTCGTCCCTGCTCTTGACCAGGTTTTCGATCATCCTCAGGACGGAGAAGACTTCCTGCCCGAACACCCGGGAGATGCAGTCGGGGTCTCCCGAGGGGGGAACAAATCCCAGCAACCCCTGCAAATCAGCTGCTGTCTGGTTTGAGGCACCCAGGTAGAAAGACACCAAGGAGCCGTAAAGGCTGGTTGGGGACAAGAGCAGGTTTTGGCCCTGCCGTGCTTCCCGCAGCGTGCTGTAAAACCGCATGCCCAGGAGGTGCACAAACTCCTTTAAGTAGCTCAGTGCCTGCTGTCCCTGGCCACCCCCGCTCAGGGCCTCCAGCTTGTCCTTGTTCAGGTCATCTTCATAGGCAGGTGAGGTTTGGGACTCAATGGAGACAGGTACAAAGGTTTTCTTTCCCTCTGGAACTTGGCTTTCCAGCTCCTCACAGGTGCTCTTCTTGAAAGAAAACAGGTTGAAAGGGTGGACATAGACCCTGTCAGAAGTCAGTGTGGTGAGGCACGCCAACAAACAGAGCAGTTCTGCTACCAGATTCATGTTGTGGACTTCACTCCACGGTGCCTGCTGAAAGAAAAGGTTGTGAGGAAAGAAAACTGATCATCCTGTAGTAAATACAGTTTTTCTTACTTGCAGGGTGAGGTGTTGGTGCTATGTTGGAGTTACAAAGGCAGGAATTTAGTGCTGACTGGTCTGACTGTGCCCCCCTTAAAGCCCAGGGTGAGATGGCCACCAGTTTCAGCGACGGCAGGTGGGGAAGTGCTAAGCGCAGGTTTGACCCCATTACCCACTGCAGTACCCTAAGGGTTTAGCATGGGAAGCAATGTGGTTGTGCTTGCAAACTAGAGTGTACTAGTTCTGTCAAAACATTGTAATAATGCAGCTATATCACTCCTAGGACCTGGTCAGAGCACTCTCTGCAAACTGCTACACTGAATCTTGCTGACAGGAGGACAGGCTAAGCAATTTGCCTGCTGTTGCATGCAAAGTGAGTTTGGAAACCAGGTCTCTTAAGGTCCGACCACTGAATGTTCCCTCTTTTTCTGCCTAGTCAGCAAAATTCTCGGCAGTAGAAGAGCATCATGTGCTCTCACAGCCCAGCACAAACATTTGTTCTAACTCCTAGGCAAAAACACTCATGGCTTCCTTATACAAACGTGCCAACAATAAAGCCATTTGCATATCCCCTTCTTTATCTGAATACAGGCTTGGAAGGGTAAGCTGAGTTTCCTGTGCAGGCAGTCTTCTCCTGTAGTAAAGGACCAGCTGCTGCTCCTGTTTTTCCTGATGAGGTCTAGAGGATTTTACTGTATGTGGATGCCACTGGTGTTCTGGCACAAAAGATCTGCTGCATATTGGGAGTGAGAAAGGCATGGGCACACATGCACAAACATAGAGTCATAGATTAGTTACACATCTGCGCAAGCACATGGACAAATTATGCATTTTTATAGTTCTTGCTTTTCCTTCATCCAGTGTTTTGGTAACCAATAACTCTGCTGTACCCTCCCTGGATTTGTAGTATATGACTCTGAATTCATATTATTTGAAATACAAATGCATTCGAAATTACACATTTGTAACACTTACCATTGGTCAAAACTGTATTTTTATTCTATTAGTCATTTCTTGTTTACTGTAGCTCTGTTCCCCCTCTTTTGCCCTTTCCAAGCTCTGCAGAACTCACTGGATGGGCAAAATGCTAACAGCAGAGCCAGTAGCCAGGCTCTGCCCTCCTCTGCCTTTCTCCAGGACGTTTTGAGTTGCACCAGCTTGTCAGCTATTGCAGTTCTGGCAGCCTGAGCCTTTTGAGAAGACACAGTGCAATGTCTGTCTCACCAACACTTTAATTCACAGAGTGGAAGTATTTGTGCTTAAATCCAGACTTTCAAGCCCTGGCACCTTCCTAGCCTGATTTACAGTGTATAGCCACAGACATTTCACTGAGGGATCACTGAGTCGTTCATGCTTAATAATACTCCATTTTGCAGTATCACCATTCTCTTGCAAATACAAAAACTGAGACATGCAGATGCTTGGTAATCAGACATACCTTGCTAAGTACATATGCCTGCTAAAGTGTGCATCTACGTTCCCAGGCTGTAGGCTTCTAACAGCTTGGTTTGCAAATGCAGTTTCTGCTGTTGTGATGGTCCTTTGGGGTTTCTGAACTTCTCCCTAGCAAGCAGGCCTGAAACTATTCGCCCCCTCAGGAGTATGCAGGCAAGGACCTGCTGTAGATCTTTACATCTGAGGATTGCTCTTCCCCATTAACTGCCACCCCATCTCCTAAATTAGCATGTAGGCAGCGGCAGTGAGTGCTGCCGCCCCCTCTGCTCCCTGCTCCGTCTTCACCTCACCAGTCCTGCTGGCAGCAAGCGGCATGCACCGCGCAGCTTCCTCATTGCTTTTGACCAGTGAAAAAATGATCCTGGGACGTGCCTTCTCAGTTTCAGCTTCCGAGTTAGCCCAGCCACTGCGCCAGTGCGTTTCTAGACTGCTGGTTGCATTTTCCAGGCTGGGATAGCTCAGAAAAATGAGCCCAAAGGGCACAAATAAGAGGCACTGCCCTTCTCACCCCGTTGTCTCCACCTTGCAATCCTTTTGGAGCATTTCTTAACCTTTCCTGCAGCAGCCAGGAGGGTGACTCTGCGCCACTCAGTCAGGCTGTGCCATCAGGCACTTCTGGTGCCCAGTGGTTACTTTACAGCTGCCAGAGCCACCATGAGCAGAAGAGGAGCAGTCCTCACTGCCAGCATTTACACCATTACCCCATCTGTGAAAAACCAGCATGTTTTATTTCCCTGAGGAAGTCAGCCCCCAGCCTTTCAGAAAAGCAGGAAAATCAGAGCTGAACGACTGGCATTCAAAGCAAATCCAGTAAGTGTGCTTACTTGATTTGGGCCTGGTGTGTGCCACCCCTCCGACACTGTCCCCCCTCCAGCAAGCTCCTCTTCTTTTGGCTCAGGGTGTCGTGATTGCAGCTGGATTTATGCCCTTCCCATGGAGAACCCTTTCCATAGGGCCGTGTGTGCAGTGGCATTGCGCAAAGCTAGTTTACATCACAGGCTGAGGGGGCAAAAAGGTAGCTCAGGCCAGATGGGACCCAATGAAACCTGAGCACAGCTTAACACCGGCTGCATAGAAGGTTCCAGGGATGGATACACAACCTTTAACCGGACTCAGCATGTCTGCATAGCCTGCAGTTACACATTCACTAGGATAGACACCGGTGGTTTGCTATGCAGAAGAACTTATTATAGGAACTGAAAACAACTCAGCTTAGTTTGGGCCAGGTTGAAAGGAATGCGGGCTTCTTTGTGCCTGTTATAAGGTTGAATCGGTATTTTTCTTCTCCAAGAAACTACCTTTAATCTCTGCCTTGCATCCTGAGATCAGTTTCTCAACCCCTCTTTGGGAAAAGGGGTGTGACTTGAACATCTTTCTGCTGGTTTTCGAACCATCCTGCAGTTTTGGTGCGCCCCTTCTTCCCCTTTAAACAAATAAACAGTGAATCAAACCGGGGATGTGGCAGTTAGGTTAGATTGGGTGTCATTCAGTGCCCTTGTTATAGTTCATAATTAAAATCCCATGGCTTTTGTGAGGGTAGGGCTGTTTTAACATCCATGCCCTGATTTTAGAGGGCCAATCAGGCATAGTTTGTACTACACTGCTCAGTTCCTTTCGGGCTCAAAACCAGAGCCAAGACAGAGAGGAATGTTTTTAGTATACATGGGCAGTCAGACCTATGCAGCTGAAGATGGAGACAGCATCAGCTGAGTCCTGCCAGCCCAAGTGCTGCTTGGAAAACGTCTGTCTCTGCAGCCCTGCTTTTCACTTACTTTAGCTGTAATAAGGTCTGAAAATGGTTCTTAACGGAGGCCCATATGATATGTTATCATATGCCCAAGGCTTAAACAAACAGCTTTAAACATTCAAGATGTTTCGTCCTCTTGTTGCCTGAGCATCTCAGTTGAGGAAGCGTCTGGCAACAGAACAGCCCCTGATCACTTGTCCTATCACAGGCAGCTATAAAATGCATGTAGCCCAGCCACAAACACAGACAATGGGAGAAATACCTCCTCCATTAAAGTTGCATTTTGTTCAGATAAATGCTAAGTAAACAAACTAGGTTTTGGTTTGCAATCCATTTCTTTTTCTTTCCTAGTAGAGGGCTGGGTAGGATGTGTGACAGCACTGCCCAGATCTGTCTCCCAGACTGCCATCTATGCAGATCCACATGAGGTAATAAGCACCAGTGGTGTTCACGAGTGGCCTATGAGCTATAGCTTGTCTGCTGCATCATTCTAAGTGAGTCTTGAAGACAGAGAAAAAGCAAACCCAGCCTTATAGTCTCAGTATTAAGGACACTGAAACTAAGGTTGTTTCAGTGAAGGACACCTTGTGCTCTGAAAACTCTGAAAAGTATCCTTTTTAACAAGAATTATTGACTTTGGTTAATAAGTGATGCTAATAACACACACTACAGCTGCCAGACATACATGATTGCTATGAACAATAAATACTGGAAGAAGAAATAACATAACCTGCAGCCACGGTGTTTTTTTCCTTAAATCATCACTGTAGCACCCTCTGCACTGTAGCACCCGGGGGGGTGGGGTAGGGGTGGTGGTGTTTGGGTATTTACTGCTTCCAGTTCCCCCGCGGGCCATGACTGAGTAGTGCTGCAGCTGGTAGTCTCCTTTTGCTTAGGTACCAGCCCCAAGCTAGGCATCTGCTTGCAGGGGATGCTGGCCAGCAAGAGTCATAGCAGAAAGCGCCTGAAAAATAGCTCAGATGTGCTCTGGTGCAATTGCTTAGGGCAATTTCGGTGTTTGTGCACTCATTTCTGTTGTTTTCTGTCAACAGAAAGTTGTGAATG
>JAOEHY010030853.1:0-31526 GCA_025447955.1 Psilopsiagon aurifrons
GTTGCATTCTTTCGATTCTCCTTCCCATCCCTCCAGGAGCAGAGGGAAGAAAAAGGGGGAAGTGGGTGAACAAACTGTGTGGCTGATTAACGGCTTAAACCACAACAAGAGGAAACAAGGAGATTGTTTGCCAATTATCACCATGAGTAAACCACTTAATTTGGGGAAGATTTATTCAATTTATTGCTCATTAAAAACAGATTAGGATGGTGAGAAACAAACACAAAACTACACCACCTTACCCCTACCCCCTCCTTCTTCCCAGGCTCAACTTCATTCTTCTGTTCCCAACTCGTCTGTCTCCCCCTTCCCTACCTGAGTGATGCAGAGGCATGGGGAATGGGGGTTGTGGCAAGTTCATAACCCTTTGATTCTGCTGATCCTTCATCTTCATGCTGTTCCTGGTTTCCAGCATGGAGTCGTTCCCACAGAATAAAGTCCTTCATGAACTGATCCAATGTGGATCCTCCCCACAGGCTGCAGTTCTTCAATAACTGCTCCAGCGTGGTCTCCTCCATGGGCTGTAATCCACCAGGAGCAGACTGTTCCAGTGTGGGTCCTCCAGAGGCCATAGCTCCTGCCAGAAAACATGCCTCTGTGTGAGCTTCTCTCCCACCAGTAGCCTGCTTCTCCATAGGGTTCTCCTCAGACTACAGCTCCCTCCAGGGCATATACTGGATATTTGCTCTGCTGTGGTCCTGTCCAGTGGCTGCAGGAAATAACTGCTCCAGCATGGATTCTGCTGGGGCAGCAGGAGAATCTGTGCTCGGAAGTCATAGAATTGCAGAATAAGAGAATGGCTTAGGTTGGAAGGGACCTTCAGATCTTCCAGTTCAGCCACTCTGCAATGAGCAGGAACATCTTCAAATGGATCAGGTTGCTCAGAGCAACATCCAGTGGTGACAAAAAGTTGAATGTCATTAGATATTTTCCCGGTAGTATGAAAAATGGTAGAATAATTTAGCAATTGTATTTTTGTCTTATTGTCTTTTCTCCAGGTTCATTTCAATATAAAAGTACTTCCTTTGTGCTGCAGCTTCAGCTGCACATTGGAAATCAATTCCTAAAATATTATATTGATGACAAATATCTGACAGACAAGTCACAATGGAACAACATGAAAAATTTCTGGGTAGAAAATCAACCAAAGTGTTCATGTATATACCAATGGAAAATAAACTATTCTAGGCTTCCTGAATCAAATGTGAATTCTTATTTCAGAGGTCAGAATAATTTGTGCAGAGAATATCTATGGTATTTTTAGTATGCGGATCAAATCATATAAATATGTGTGATAGCCTTGAATCAGATACTTAGCTCTTTTCTATAGCAGAAAGATAACACAAAATATAAACCTGAGAAGATCATGCATGAATATGTATTACGTATGTCCCAAAATTTGGATCTGATAATAAGTTGAAAGCCCTGCAGACTGTGTTAGAAGACAATAAAAAACCTAAAGAGTTGATCATTGAACATACTGATAGTATGTTGAACAGATAGTATGTTGAGCATAGCGTTATGCATAGGATATGCACAGTTTCCGAGACAGAGGTGGAAGGTAAATAGTTTTCCTGTTGCGTCTACGTTAGCATTTTCTATGATTATTTTCAGTTGTTTTAGAGTATCAGTAGGATGATGGCAAAAGTTTCCATTAATGATCTGAAACTACCAAAGTAAATCCTGTTCCCAAGTTTTGCTCATTCCTGGATACCCCAGTCACAGATGAGAAGCTGTCCTGTTTTCAGACATGTAGACTACATAAGTGGCTGAACCTTGAGAACTGAGAGCTTTATGTAAAGACAGAAATGTAGCTATCCTCAAAGTTTATATGTGTTATAATCCATTTTTCTTTCTTACCTTAGAAAGAGGTCTGGAAGTAACAGGATATAAGAGGAAAAGTTGGTGTTTCCTGTTTTAAAAAGGTAACAAAGACAAAAATCTTAGCCATTTTGTATAAATACTAAGTTTGACCATATCTGTACAAACTCTTTTGTTCCTGAGTAATGGATAACATGGAAGGAAAGATTTTCACAGCTAACTAGCTAATTTGAGTTGTCTGAAAACTTCCTATACTGCAGTTTGTGTTTCTTCACACTTCAGCCTTTCATCATTTGTCAGTGAATGCACGGAGAACAGTGAAAAAGACAGCCGAAGAAGCAGACAATATACTCTGGCAAACGAATGAAGGGGTACAATTAGGTAGGATTCAGAGGCTGTTGGTAGAGGCAGCAGGGCAAATTAGCAATGTGAAAAGATCATCTATTATTCCTTAGTGAACAAGACTGCAATTATTTCCCTCCCCCTTTAATTAATTTGCCATGGTATTAACTGACCGAAAACTCTGTCAAGGTTACACCTGATAGGGCTTGTACACTTCTGTCTTATATTTGACAGACAAAAATATGCTTGCATTCACTGTGCATTATGTATGTGGTGACTGAGATGTTCAGAATTACTAGGTCTTAGTAGTATAGTCATAGTAGGTGCTGCCCCACCTGGACCCTGCAGTCAGATTGAGGCTATAGCTTACATAAAGATGTGCTGGAGGACAGAAAGATTGCATGTATTTCTCTTTTACTGTTTAAGCAAAATTTGAGGCAGAAAAATACAGGAAACCTTGTTGTTCCATTAGCCTTACATTTAAAATGTAGGTGGACTTGTAAGGAATACGCATTGGTAGGTGATATTTTTATTGTTCTATAAACTTCAGTATCTTTTGACTTTTCCTGTGACAATTCAAATCACTAAGGAAAGGCTTCTTTATACTATTAGCTGCATGTTTCATTATAAGCAGCAATGAGAACCAGAGTGTAGAAGAAGAAAAAGAAAACGTGAGAAGTAAATTTTTAAATATCTTTGGGTGAGAAGTGCAAGTCACTTTAAAATGGAAAAATGAATGTTTTTCGCTTAGCTTGAGATAGCTGAGTGATCCTACTGCCTGATAGCCATTTTGTGAGCCTAGGCTGATAATTCTTAGCTTGAGAAAACCATCTGGTACGCACCATAGAAATAAAACCAAATGCCTCTAAGCACTTGGGGCTTATAGGCAATAGCAGGTAAGAGGCAAACCAGTAGTTTGGGAAATAGATAGCATTTCAAACCAAATGATTTACACTGAGTGATTCATTTTCATACATGCTTCAGCCTTGTAGAAACACCAGCACAGCCTTTCTCAAGAAATTCTATTCAAAGAAAGAGCAAAGAAGGATATATCCTGCATCCAATAATCATATTAAGAAATACTGTACTCAGTAAATAACTCATGGAATAAGACACCTAGTGGGAATCAGAGCTGCAAACCTGACCTAAGGCAGTCTTGAGACTGAATACATCTCTTAACCGTAACAGAAAGAAATTCAAAGTGTCATATATGTTCATCTATCAGACATGTGTATCAATAATTTTTAATCAAAGAAGTATCTTATTTTGTGAGAAGCCCTATAATCTTCAATGGGTTAGTCATTATGAGTAAGATCATATAATATGATTTCTATGAATTTTATTCTACTGATATATTAAAGGGATGGTAAAGATCCCACTATCAAACTACACATACATATCTGTATTACCTATATTCAGTATCTTTGTATTTCTTAAGAGATTTTCACACATACTACTGCACAGTTCCAAGGATTCAGAGCATAAATCCCCTGAAAATTGAAAAAAAATAGAACAATTTCATATTGTTAGATTGCTTGGGTTTTTGGTTTGTTTTTTTTTGTGATGAAAGCCTTCCAAGGAATGAAGGTAATGCTTTCAAAATGATGGCAGCACCAAGGCTAAAGCTGAAAACCAAAAATATTTCTGTAATGGTTTCAGAATTAACGCTCTATCTCTAGTAAGTTTTTGGGTTTCTCAATATATAAATTTACTGATTAATATTCAATTATAAAATGCTTGAAGCATTCTTTCAGCAGTGATATTGTACTTGTCTGATGTTAAGTAAAATATATTGCATGCTTTTTTCTTTTTCATGCATGGATGAACTTCCTTTCATAACTGCCATATACTGCAAGAGTTCCATCAAAATCTTTTTCTGGACAAAAAGGAAGACACCACATACATGGAAATGAAAATATATTATTCCAATTAACAGTTTAACAGCCTAATTATCAATTAATTAATATGGAAAAAACCTCATTGGTGAGACAAGTAAAACTGCTATGTAAAAATTCCTCATATTTCTGCTGCTAGGCTCACTTCTCCCTCTGGGTCCTAAGCTTCAGTCTCTTCAGTGAGACTGGGAAAGGGAGGGACTTCAAACAGTTTATGGGCAGCATCCTGAGGTCCTTACTGGGAGAAATGCGATGTCCGTAGTAGCAGTTTCATTGCTCTCTATTGGGATTAAGTTGTCCCTGGAGTCACCCTGTCAGAGGAGAGTACATCCTCCTCTGTGGTCTACAGCAAGCAGCTGTGGGTACAGCCATTTTCCAGCTTTGTCTGCTGTTAAGAAGAGGAGAAAGGTGAAGAAACAAATCCTTTTCTTTCCCTCTCTCTCAGCACTATAGCTACAACTTCTGCATTTCATACTCAAAGTGAGAAAATAGAACCAGAGGCCACCTCCTCCCTCAGTAATAAAATAGGTAAAGCAGATTTTGTTGTTAAGGAAGTCACAGTCTTGTCCTTGTCCTTCTATAAAAGCCAGAGAATCACTTTAATTCGCCTATCAAAATACTCAGCCCAGCTCAGACAAAACATCAGTCTCATACCTTTTTTCTTTTTCTTTTACAGTGTACAGGGTTACTTCTGTTAATAAATCATTAAGGAGCCATAAAAAGAGGAGGAAAATACATCTTAGACTTATTTATTTCAAGCCAGAAAACATGGAATCATTTAGGCATTCATTAGAGAATCACCGAGTAAGCAAATTTTCTAATAGTTGTTCAGTTTAGTTTCTCTCTTTTTCCTTTGGAGACCACAGGTCAGCCACACTACATTTATTGGATTCTGGTTTGGATGCCAAAGTAACATGACGACCCACTGATAAAACTGGGGCAAAAGGCAGACTTCCCTATTGATCCAGGCCATCTTGATTAAAATTTACATCCAGCTGACTGTGATTTGCAAATTCATCTGTGCTGTTTACTCCAGCTTCCAGATCAGGGCAGAATGCATTGAATAAAATGAATTTTAATGTATATTTTGAGTATCCATCTACACTTCACCCCACATTAAAGTTCACTTTATTCATTGTCTTTCATCTGTTTTTTCCACCATGCAATAGCAATCATTAAAGTGAATGTGGATGCTTTTTGAAAGTTTTTCAAAGGCATGATCATCCTCTACTAAAATGCAAATGTACCTACTGCATATCCTTCATCCACTAATTTTGTAAGTCTATCAAAAAACCAATCAAGTTTGAGTGGCATGACATGGGGTTTTTTTATTCCTTTTTGTTTATACTCATGCTGATTTAAAAAAAATTAATGGTTTTCATTACAGCACCAAGATAATTCAATGTAATGAAATGAGTACCCTGTAATAATGAAATAAAGAATAAAAACAAAATGTAAGAATTGGAACTTCATCTAAAAGTTAAGGGTAGTATTTGAATATTTCATTGTGCCAAATATACATTTGTTTTAAAATGTAAACTAAATAATGGCATAGGTAAAGAAATTTCTAATAACAAAGATGTACTGAGCTGATAGATACATATTATTCTCATGGTATTTTTCATCTCTACTCCCTTATATGTCTAGTGGGACACCTCCCACTAGACCATGCCACCCAAGGCTATGTCCAACCTGGCCTTGAACACCACCAGCAATGGAGCATTCACAACTTCCCTGTGCAACCCATTCCAGTGTCTCACCACCCTCACAGTAAAGAACTTCCTCTTTATACCCAATCTAAACTTCTCCTGTTTAAGTTTGAACTCGTTACTCCTTGTCCTATCACTACAGTCCCTAATGAAGAGTCCTTCCCCAGCATCCTTATAGGCCCCCTTCAGATACTGGAAGGCTGCTATATGGTCTCCACACAGCCTTCTCTTCTCCAGCCTGAACAGCCCCAACTTTCTCATCCTATCTTCACACGGGAGGTGCTCCCTCCCCATGATCATCCTCATGGCCCTCCTCTGGACTTGTTCCAGTAGTTCCATGTCCTTTTTATGTTGAGGACACCAGAACTGCACACAATACTCCAAGTGAGGTCTCACGATAGCAGAGTAGAGGGGCAAGATCACTTCCTTCGACATGCTGGTCACTCTTCTTTTGAAGAAGCCCAGGATACGGTTGTCTTTCTGGGCTGCGAGTGCACACTACCGGCTCATGGTCATTTTCTCGTAGACTGACACCTCCTAGTCCTTCTCCACAGGGTGCTCTGAATCTCTTCTCTAAGAGGAGACATCCAAAACATGAATGTGAATTTTTCCTTGTGAGGCCTTATATGAGACCCTAAGCTGAAAAGAAATCTGTGGGTTTATCTTTTGCTTGATTGAAGAAGAACAGACTCATTGGAAGATAGAATAGCGTAGGAGATAATTGGAAAAGTATTAGTAATTCGAGGTTGTCATACGTATCAACGAGATGAGCTGACAGTGGCAGGGCTGCAACTGATCTCTCACTGATCAGGAGTAACAGGGCTGCTTAAATGTCAGGCATACTGATCACTGAACAATGCATTAAAACTACCTGAATATCTACCTCCTCAACTTTGCAGTTTCAGGTGGGCATCTCCATACTGGTTACACTTCATGACTGCCTGCAGAGAGGAAGTGAGTGAAATAACGGTTGCATACTGGGAGTTTCTTTAGTGATTTAATGTGTGAAAATTTTTCTAATGGAGTTTGAGTGCACTTTTCTGCTTTGGAGTAAATTTAGTGGCCTGTTCTTATGAATCAGGCTGTGAGGAGAGCATAGACAGAACCATGGTTGCTCCGCTTACAAAGGATCCTATGAAAGATTGAATACTGCAGTTTAATTTATATTTATTCATTTTGTATACAAGGAAAGCCATTTACGTGAATTCTTATATAGTACATGTAATATTTATTAAGAGTGCACCAGAAAAAGGAAATCGGATGGGTAAGAGCAGAAAAGCTTAACTGCAAAACCCAATGTAAGTACATTAACCACCACAGTGATCTTGAGTAAATCCCTTTTATTTGAAAATACCTGAAGGAGGATTTCACATATATATCTTCATTTAGCTTTTTTTTAACACATTGTAAGGTAGGACAAGTTTCAAACTGAAATAAAACACTCTTTCTTTTGGATTTTGGGTGGAAAGTCTGTACATGGAAGACAGCTGTTTGATAGCTTCACCTAACAACAATAAACTCAATCCTTATTCTAGGAGTTCTTCAGGGAAAAAATGAGAAACTGGACTTCCGTGATACAGGAGATTGGAATACATGACCTTGAGATCCCTTCCAACCTAAATGATTGTATAGTTCTATAAAAAAGGACATACTGCAACATTGAGCACTAGCAAGACTAGGCAACTGTATTCATAGATGTAAACACCAAATTTTATAGTTTCTTGCTTTACATTTTGAAATGCTGACAACTCAAATTACAGCAAAGAGTGCAATTTTTATTTTCAAATAAATTCTGCCTTTAGAACCCAAAATTTGCACAGAAGACATAAGGGGTTTATTTATTTTTTTTTTTTTTTCCTATGTAAAAATAAACACAGAAAGCTCTGCAGGCTAGTAATACACCACTGTGGCAAAGACCTTAAAAGTAACAGTGATGGCATTTTTGTTTACTTAGCCCATACATTTCTCATCGGAGATTCAGGGCCTTATTTCTTCCTTGAAACCAAATCAAAGTAGAATGAGAGTCAAAATTCTCAAAATTTCATTGATTTTTAAGACAGTAGTAGAGGAGATGGTGGGGAACCACTTTGTAATTGTTACAAGTTACTCAGTCAAAGAATAGTGTTCCCTTGTTTAAATGTATTTGCCAAGCACCTTGGAGTATCAAAATGTATGTGTAAGAGCTCTGGTAGTAATGGCAGCCTGGCCCCAGTCCATTAGGAAGGACGTCAATGCTTATCCAATACCATGAGTCACAAACAAATAAAACACCATGAACTTCCCTTAAAGGTTGGGTTTCATTCAATTAGAGCAGGTGACTGCAAAAGTATGGACCAGCAGGTCTTCCTTAGATGGCAAAACAATGAAGATATAATGTAGCTCACTAGACAGCAAAGGCTGTTTCTATATGGTGATATAACGACTGCAAGAACAACCACTAATATAACTGGGTTATCAGGGAGTAGTAGACGCCACATGCAGCTCTGGACACCTGCATCACCCACCGCCCTTGCTGAACCCCAAGACTTTGGCTGGCTGCTGTTTGTTCCTAGCAGTGCCTGGTCAACCAAAAGCCAGTAAGGGCTAAAGCTCCTTGTGTAGCTAGCTTGGACTTGGCTGTTTTGGGGCATGTTTCAGGAGTTACTGGGAACCTATCATTCCATGAAACTCTACTACACTATGTAAAAGAAAGCTGGATTTCAAGCTATGTGCACATCCGTAAGAGACTGCTGTACATAACTTCAGAACTTGGCCACAAGTCTGCAGTGACTGCCAGCTCAGTTTTGACATTGCAGCACTGTCATAGCAGTAGGTAGATTGTACATGGATGACAGCAGGCATGCTTTAGGCAGAATCCATGCTTTAATAGAAATTTGTCTACCAAATTTCTTATCTTCTCTGTTCACCTATCCTCTCTAAATCCAGACTTCATTGTGGACAGTAAGAAAGTCTGCTGTCAAACACAGGCTCAGGATTACAGACATTAAGTGTCTGCACCAAAAGAAAGCAACTTTCTGCAAAAGAAAATCCCTGCTCTTCAGAATAGAGGGAGAAGAAAAAAAGTAATAAAGAAAACACACACTATTTTTCACAAGTTCATCTAAGATATTTTACAGTAAGGTAACAACTTGGTTTGCATCTATTTATTATAATGTTTTCAAACACTGCTCATCATCAAGGAATCTGAGCTGTACTATTGTTTTAGTTTTGGTGAAGAAAAAAAGAATTATGTCACTTTTATTTTTGAAGAACATAAAGTAACAGAGTATTGCAGATGAACACCAAGTAGAGAACATAGAAAGGAATACTGAAATACTAACTCACCTTGTTAGATTTTTGCATTCCTCCTTTTAACTGAAATCTGGGGTTTAGCTTGTATTTGTACCATAGCTTTCTCTTTAGGACTAGAAAATAAGTAGTCATTACAATCTACAAATAGAGTTTTTCCTGAATGCACAATAGTGACAGAAACCAAAGATGGAATTTGAATTTGTGTGGGAATCTCTCTGACAAGTGGAACTCAGTTCCCTAAAACTACAGCCCAGCTGGTAACAGAACCATGCAGCTGCTCTCTCAATCTCCCTCTTTTTCCCCCCTGTTCCCGAAGGAGGATGTAAGGGAAATAACAAGAGGAGAGAATATAAAACTGAAAACAGTAAACATAAGCGGTGCACAATGCAGATACTCACCACCCGCTGGCCGATACCCAACCCGACCTGAGCAGCAGTCTGGGCCTCCCAGGTAACTACCTCCAGTTTCTATACTGGGCATGATGTGATGTGTTATGTAATACCCCTTTGGTTAGCTTGGGTCAGGTGTCCTCCTTTCTCTGCTTCCTCCCAGCTTCCCATGCCCCTCCTCCCAGGCAGAGCATGAGGCTTCAAAAGTACTTGATCTGGGTAAACACTACTTAGCAACAATCAAAACCATCGGTGTTATCAGCATTGTTCCCAGGCTGAAAGTCAAAAAGGCAGCACTGCACCAGCTACTAAGAAGGAGTAAAATGACTGCTACTGCTGAACCCAGGACACACAGATAGGTAAAAAGAAAATTAAATAAGAAAAATTAAAATGTCATTACATTATTCTAGACTACAAAACAATATGAAAAGTGTGAAACTCTGATAGTCTTCTTGGTGACCTGAAGAGGCATAAGTGTGTTCAAAATTTTACTCTCATCTGGATCTTAACAATTCTGGCTTTTCCTTTGTAGGGAAACCAGTATTTCCACATACTCCATCTTCAAACAAGTGAACATGCAGTACCGTACATTTCTCATTTAATTATCAATTAAATGGTTTATTTTCAAAGTACTGAGACACTACATTTTGAGACCTTTGAAAATCCTTTCTCTACTGATGGCTGCTTAGCATAGAGTGCATCAAATCTAGTTGTCAATTTGGGTGTTGAACCTTCGAAAAATTAATCACTGCAATTCTGAAAATATGTGTCTGGGAAAGCAATAAACCTAAAAAAAAAAAAAAAAACAACCCCACCCTGCGTATTAAATATACATTCATCAGTGAGTTAAAATGTGAAAAGCAGCAGTTTCTTTCTTATCTTAAACCAGGAAAGTCTTATATTGGAATTAAAAAGAACTGGCGGTAAAATAGAATGTAGTGAAATAAATGCTAAAGCTATTCTAGTTGCTAATTAACCTTGTCTCACTTGATAACAAGCTCAAGAACATTTCCTGCTTTCCTGCATGCATATACATCAAAATTACACAGTAGAGAAGGTGAATGAGTTTGGCTAATTTTGCAAGTTCATTATATTCCAGATTGAAAGGTCTTTTCTTGAAAAAATACAAAGAAATAATGTCAAATTAGGGGTTATATTTCCTTCATAGTGTGTTTTTTTAACACAGCATTTTTAGAATTACTGGTTAATGTTTCTTAAGTATGTATCCTGAAGTAACAGGAGTGTCATGCACTTCGACTAGTCCAAGTGGTAGCTCACAAAATATATGCATGCCATTGGCTTGAACCTTTCATTGCAGTATACATTTCTGCTTAGATATGTGAAAGGCAAGTATGCAAAGTAAAAAGCCCCTTTTCCAAGGCTGCTATTAGACTGAAATTTTGCTCTGCTCCAAATGTGTCAGAAAGAGATGATGATAAGACATGTCTTAGTACTTCCACCCATCTCCCCCTAACTTTGCATATATATGAAAGTAAGGAACAGAAATGTGTTGAACTAAAAATTATCTTGCAACAATCAAAATTTAACTGCCACATATACCCTGAAGAAAATGAAGGGTTTGAGGCATTGAGCAGAGTTGTATAAAACCTAGTTTCAAATTCTATTTTTAAACTTTTCAGGAGCAAGTTATAATTTGCCAAAATTATTTTTAATTAAAGAAATTCACAAATTAATTCCTGTAATTATTACTAGCTCTGTAAATTGTTTAGAAGCTTTAATTATGAACATTTAATATTCAAAATTCAAGCTGAATTGTGATTAATATAGTCCTATTTCTGCTGCTCTGCCAGATGAGAATAACACTTGGAATGAAGGATTTCAGAGTATTCAGAGTATGCATAAGAGTGTAAAACTGTCAAATTGCCTAATATTTACCTAAAATTCATAGTTTTTTCTTGTTTAATACTGTTACAGCTAGTGAATACTGATGACAGAGGACAAAAACTATAGAGATTTGTAAAGAACTGAAAGGAGTTTGATAGGAAGTGAAGGTGAAGGCAAGAGATTTTAAGACTGAAAGCTAAGTACATGGTGCTTTGCATGGGCTTGTGTGGGTGCAAGTTTGATTTTTTATGTATTTGTGTTTCTGTACATCTGTATATTTAAAGACATAGCTTTTGAAATAAATCCGAGTATGCATCAGGACTGTCAACTTTAACTTAACTTTTGTTGCTCTTTAAGTGCTTTTTTGGCTATAAGTGCTTTCATAATTTTATTGGTTTTCTTACATTTAAGGGAGATTTGTCCCAGGTAACTGGCATATGGCAATGACCTGGGGTGATGAAGTTTACTTTATACAGAACACATAAAAATGAGGGCTGCATACAATATTTCCTAGGACTGTGACAGTATGGATAGAGCATCAAGCTCAATGTGCTAACATGGATTACCTGCTTCCCTCTGATCAGTTCCTGCGATGGAGTTTGTGGAGTGAGAAGCTACGCTCTCAGTGAGACCTACTGAGGAGCAGCCAGAAAAGTCTGTGATTTACATCCACACAGTCCTACCAAACAACTTTAGAAAAGTTTAACTGAAGAGCAATTGCACTCATAAAACAAACCCGAAACAACAAACCAACCGAAAATCCCAGAACTAAAGACCTGGTGAAGCTTGTGATATTCTATAGGGAAATGAAATCCATTTACTTCCCACTGTATGTATGAATCAAGTCAGTGCAGTTTGCTAAGGAATGTCCAATTACGCAGGCATCTTTACCCTTTCCAAGTCTGTATTCTAGAAAAGGACAAGGAGACAGGCAGAAAAAGGAAGGCTTAATACCATCTCATTCATGATAGTTTTTTGTATTTCATTTTCCAACGAATTAACCCTTTCCACAGAAAAAGTTCCACATTAGGAAGCACAGCATAACAAACAGCTTACCATTACTGAAAAATGGTTTCTAATTTAAAGTATTTCCATTCTTTAGAAGAAACACTCCTAAGTTCCATAGAAAATATTTCTGTATACCCTGCTCCCTCATCACTTAAAAAAAGTTAGACATGTGCGCAGAATGTAAACTTAGAATTATTTAATTTCAGTGTCTAGTTTTTAATGTGAAAAATGGTTGTCTCTGAGCAAAATGTTATCCAGAAAGATTGTATATTTTCATATTAAAAATTGTGAACAATATTTGAAGGGAGTTTATGTGCAGATTTGTTGCATCATTTAACTGTACATGCAAAATCTAGTAAGTGACATTTTAAAGTAGTACTTTAAATGCACAGAAAGCATACATACCGGCACAAAGTCATTCCCTCTATATTCACCCACTCACATCCACACCTTGTTTATATGAAAGTGCATATATGTGTGTATTTATTAGAAATATATATGTGCACCTTCTGTGTAACATTATATATTAGAACTTATATACGTGCAAACAGATGTTTAGATATGCATTGTTTTTCATTCACTGAACAAAGTGAATGATACAAAGTACTGTATCTCTCTCAGTCACAAACTGCCTAGAAGTCTTCATACATTGTCATCATCTCTGCGTTACCAGAACACTTGGACAGTGGATTCCAAAAATAATCTGACTTCAAGAGCATATAAGAAAAGTGACTTTCAGAATTAGCCTCTGCTCAACATACTTCTAACGAGGCCTGTCACTGAAAGAGAAACTTTTCATTGGTGAGATGCTTTATTGCTGCTTTCATGTACCTGACAATCTATTTTGAATATTTCCTTAGTGACAGATATGCAAAAACTCCTTAACATAAATATACTTCATTTAAAATCAGTCAGCTAAAACCCAATAAAATGCATCACTTTAATAATTTGAAAAATCATAGTTGCTATTATACAAGAAGTTGGTATAACCAGATATAATTATGAGATGGATAACATGTTATGGTTGAAAGATTCCAATAGACTTGTTGTGCTGAAAACATTCCTCAAAATAGATATATTTTCCCCTACATTCCTGCATTTTTAGAAATTCTATTTCTTTTCCACATTTCAAATGTTACATGAGTTACAGACGAGTATATTTATGTGCAAATTTCAAAATGATTGAAATTGCCACTTCACAGCCAAGGAACCCTATTAATGGCAAGTACTCTAATAAATTGTTCCAAATATCTTTTTTGCTATGCTCCCAAAGCCAAGCTCCTGAGTGCATCACATTGCCCATTTCACTGCTGAAAAAGACACAGTCTATACATACCCAGTTTATATATGAAGGAAGATAAATTAGATTAGCTGAAACTGTTATTATATAATGCATCACCTGGAGATACTTTTCTCAACTCCTGCTTAAGTCAGAAGCGACAAGAAGTCACTTTGCTGACTTGGAGCTGAATCAGGTCTAGTGTCCATCAGGCAAATGGGTGCCACAGTTTTATACAAAGCAGCTTTAAACATGGACAGCTCTCTAGAAAATCTCTTTCCTTTTGTAAGGGCTCAGGCCTATCATGAAACATTGAGACAGAAGCTTGAAGACTAGAACAGGCTCACTAAAGATGTAACAGCATCAACACTGTCAGGCATGGTGTGATACTGGATAGACTGTTCTCTGCATGATGGTTATGCTATGAGAAAAAGAAAGACAGCAATTCTTTAGTCCTTGTTCTGTGCCAATATATTAAAGTAACATTTCAACAATAGCAGCAACTGGTGGCAGAAGATATCATGCATCATGTTGCTTGTCCTTCACTATCTATGAGATAACATGTCTAGTAGAATTTCCATGATAATTCATTTTGTCCTATATTAATGCCTAGGAATCTCTTACAAATTAACTTTGTAAGGATTTTTTACCTTATGGATTATATTGAGAATACTGGAAGATAGGAACCCCATAATTTGAAGATAGGGTACATATATTCCATCTTGTGAGCAGTGGAGCTCTCTCAGTATCTAATGAAACCAGTAGGGACCTAAGCATCTTTCAGGACCTAGCTCTGTCATTTCTTACTGAGAAAAATGAGCTGTAAGGCGACTGTAAAAAAATAATTGATACTATTCCTCTAGAAATTGCTGTAAGGATACTGTGGGAATATGCTAATCACAGAATCTGAGTCTGCTACACTGAAACTTCATAAATGCAAGATTTTATACCAGTATAGTCAATTACCAGGTATTATTAGCAAGCTCGGGTTTTTAATAACTGATGCTTAATGAATGTTAATGATGAGAACATGATTCTTCTTCTAGGCCTCTGAGGTCTGGTTTGGAAAGATATCAAAAGGGTAAGTTTTATTTAAAAAATATAAAAATTGTGAGATTAGCTTCTAAATTACTGTGTTCTAACTTGCTTTAGTTGATTTTCTTATTCAGACTTGTTTGAAGTTTGATATAGATGCAGTGGAAACACAGCCATGGGTTTAAATAACATTTTGGTCTATGTTCTACTGTACAAAATTTTCACTTCTCTTGCAATACATTCAGGAGTCCTAAAATTCTTGTAATAAAGTAAAAAAGCAAAAAAAATAAATCCAGTTGGTGCCATGAAAAATACTGAATTAATTAATCATCAATTTTCAAATTATAATTTTAAGTATATGAATCTTTCTCTTGACAAGAAAGGTTTCCCCGGATAGATATTGTCTATGTAGCTGGTTTTGCTACCATTAGGAGGCAACACGCTCCACAATGTCAAAAGGTTACAAATTGACTTCCTAAGTACAGTGGGCTGGCAAATATTATATTCCATATTAATTACAAACTTGAGCTGTCTTTTGTATTTTATTTTATTTTATTTTATTTTATTTTATTTTATTTTATTTTATTTTATTTTATTTTATTTTACTTTATTTTATTTATTTGGCAACACAGGTTAGAACACATAATCAAAACGGTGAAACGACAATACAAACGATTTCTTGAAACCTAAGCTCCAGTATTTCTAACTTCACTACTCAGCACTGGAGGACTCTTGTGGTTTTGGGAAACCCCAGAATTCTGGGTGTCCCAAAGTGATTTGGAGAACTTGAATATCCTATTTCATGTCAGTACATATGATAAGGGGACTGGGATTTTCTTAAGCTCTTCAGAATTTTCCTTCTGACTGAGATATCATAAATTCTCTTTTTTTTTTCATGAGGGACCAGAACAAACATTTTTAAGATGTTGGTGTTTTCCACGGAACAGAGCTTGATTAGTTCTACTCAGAAGGAGCTTTGATGATTTAAAATGGGGTTTCTTATGATTATGATAGTCTGTGGTTACAAATGGACGTCCCAACATCTCTGTCTCCACACTAGAATAAAGTGAGAAAATACAGATGCTGAAAATAGAATTGTACCTCTTAATATAATCTTGAACAGGAATGCTGTTTTCTCAACCTGCAATAAAACAGATTTCATGTCTTACATAAGTTTAGAAGGATGCTCACACAATATCTAGGTCTTGATTAGTGAATGACTTTGAAATTTCTTGATAATATTTATTTGGAAATTTATATGCCAGAATCTCTTGGATTGAAAACCAAAAACAAACCACAAATGAACAAAAAAACCCCACAAAATCAACCATTGAACCAACCAGCCAAAAAAACACCTACCCAAGCAATTAATTCTAAGCAAAGTAAGTAAAATGAATAGTTCTGTTATGGACTAGGTCTAAGTATGACCTGCAATTTAAATTTCTAGATAACACATTTATCTTCTATCTTCCCTAAAGGATAGATTATATCTCTCCTAACAGGGGAAGTTTTATATTATAAAAGGCAATGTGATCGTGCACTGTAACCACTTGAAGGGAACAAAAGATGGTTCAGCTTTCAGCTGTATTTAGGGAAGCACTAAAAGGAATGCAAAAACATGAAAAGGAAAACCAAAAATCCTTCCTGTGTCTTTTTGTCCCTGAAGACCACCACATCATTTTGATGTCTGCTGGAAGACCAATGACTTAAGTGGCCTCAAGCTTCACCCAATAAACATTGATACCAATGAGAAAAATGTTTTCCAAGAAGTGGATTAGACATTGATCCACAGACAAAAGAAAGGCATTTGTGCTACTCATGTACGCTGCTTAGAAGATCACATTGTCATAAGCATTGTGAGTACAAGTAGAACTAGATAGTAAAATGTCTTTATAATTAAGCAGAAATGTGGAAAAACGATGGAAACAGAAAGCAGATGAGGAAGAGGAGGAGGTGAGAAGATCAAGAGTTAGTGCTTGGAGATCAGTTTTCTGCAGAAGTGCTAGATAACATTAACACAGAAGAGAAGAGGCAGGTAAACGAAGAGGAGAAAAAAAAAATAAAGTATCAGTCCTTAAACAACCTGAAGAAAAATTGTTTTGCATCCCTCTCCTCCAGAATTGTCATCTTCAAATTCTGTTGTACCTTAAACCTCAGCTATAAATATTAAGCTTATAGGAATTGGTAAGATTATAGTTCTTTCTTGAAGACTTGGTTACATAATTATATAAACTGCAAACATGCAGTGTTCCTTGCACTGTGTATTTGTGGCATTAAAATTTCAGTCTATGTACAGTTCAGGTTTTAATCCCAAAGCTCTGGAGACAAAATTCACCCTGTCTTGCATCTATATTTGAAGATAGCTAGTGGAAACACAGTCAGATTTGACAGCATCTAACAAATGACTCTATCCTTTCTCCCTGTTGCCAGCTTTGTGAATTTCCTTGGGAATCCCCTACCAGAGAGATAGCAAGGGCAGGCAGCCTGGGGATACAGAGGATAGGGTGCAAAGAGCAGACACTGGAACAGCCTGCAAGCCCATAACTCAGCTGCCAAAACTGCCTCCTTTATCATGCTCCTGAGATTTTGATGGATGATTAATATTACTGGAAAGTTCTAACTAAAGCTGACTACAGAAGACCTCATAGAAGTTGCACACTTGGAAAGTTTTCACAATTTGAGGAAGGTCAGACCATTCTAATTATAACTTGCCTTCAGATGTTTCTCAAATGTTCTGTCAAAATGCTTGGAAATTTTCTTTCCTTGTTTGTCAGCTCGTCTGTTAAGAATAGATGACCACCTAGAAGGCATTTTTCATGTTGTGTGTTCCAAACAACATCCTCCCAAGAAATTGCTCTGAGATCTGGAAAGGTCATCTATTGGAGAACAGAAATATAAATTTGCAAGAAAATTACTGTTTTTTTTTTTCTTTACACTAATGTTGACTTTTTACATCTATTCTAAGGTTGCATTTTGTGCATAGGTATGACATAACATAACATGTTCTGACAATTATTTTGAAAGTGTAACATACATCTCACTGATCACCACTCTAAATTAATTAATTTTAGATACAGTAATAGCTGTCCACAAGTGTATGTGCAAATCCATTCAATATTTTAATACCTTAGGTTTTTTGGTCAATATAGGTCTTATTTCATTGGAAAGAGAAGTGAAAATGAATTAAATAATTAGAAATATTTTAACTGCCAAGTCTAGATAGAACCCAATTTGCAACATCTTCATCAAATAGTTTAGAACCTATTCAATAAAAGGGACTTCGTACAGTTATAGTGTATTTAGATTTGGTCCAATGTGTGTGATTATCCTGTAGCTGTTCCCTTTTCCTAACTGGTGAAGTATCTTGACATTAAGTTGATAGGCAACTTGAATTAAAAGCTCCCATGCCAAATAGTTCTGATTTAAATTTCTCTTAGACACAGTTCAGCAAACCTCTACTCCAGCAGAGCCATGGAGAGATTCAATTGTATAGATACTCAATAAATTAGTCTTGTTCATCCATTAGGAGTAGAAGAACAAATGTGCCAAATAGCTTCAAATTTTCTAGTGAAGCCAGCAAATCCTATAGAACAAAGTCATGTCAGCTTTTTAATAAGAGAAACAGCCATGTCAAGGTTCTTTCACCTCCAGGGAAACAGAATGCTATCATGGTACCTATTCTTCTTATCATGTTTAAATTCTTTTTACCTCAGTGAAATCACATTGAGTTCATTATAATCTCATTTCCTGATCCAGAACCACTTAATTTTCTCTTATATTAATGCTGATACCATGCATATAGTTAATCATGTCTACATTTTTCTTTTATAGGAAAACCAAAGGATGATCTGGCATTGAAAGTTGCATATCAGATATGAATCCAGTATATGACAGTGCTTTTTCTTTACCATATTTTTTTCAAATCACAGCATTTTCATAACTACTTAAGTGGAATTTTGTTGCTGCTGAAACAAATGGTGTCTCATGCTTTTTCCCATACCCTTTCCTCCACATGCATTTTGCTGTCTATGTCTGAAAAAAATCTTCACAATTATGTAGGTTGCACAAAAATCTCAGCACCTAAATCCTTGATGAATGCATCATTAAACATATTGGAAAAGATATTATATGCAGATGTGGATTGCAAATCAGGTGAAATTCCTCCATAGAGGATTTTTCTCACATAGTGAACCCTAGCAAAAATATTGTAAGATATTAAATTTTTAGGAATGATTTTTCAAGTGTAGGCATTATAAAAACAGCTTCCTAGTTTGTAGCTTTCCCAGATACACTTTTTTTCTCAGTAACAAACATCCCACCTTCAATCACTGTTTTGAATTTTTTGCATCTGTTTTTCTGTTGAACGTATCTCTGCCAAAAAGGGATGCACTCTGATCTGGTTTAAGCTAGAAGTTTTTAAAGCAATCCCACTAAAATACATGGAGTTTTTAATCAGATGTCTACAAGCCAATGTATTTCTTTCAGACCCTCCCCTAGGGGTTGATGGAAATGTCTTTATTTCTGCTGTCACCTAACTATGTCTGATGAGGCATCTGAACTTGCTTTGATATAATTATTTTAAATATTGCTCCTTTTTGTGAAGTAGCAATATGTGCTTCTGCCTTAAAAATCATGGTAAAGTATTTCAGATTAAACTTCATGTTGCTCTGACCTAAACTGTTACCTTACACAGTTGCATGGTTTGAAGGTGGGCCAGGTAGCTCTTCACTATACTGCTGTACTGCTCTTTAGTTACAACCTGTGACAGATTTCCTGGTTTAGGTCTTGCCATATACACAGCTGCAGGAGCTGCTAAAGTCTTCTCAAGGTTTCCAGAACTCTGTGTAGGATATTTCTCATACATACCATCATGTGGGTGTTTACTTAGCATGACACAGTTTAAATCATCATTGCCTTTTATCCCCTGTGCAGTCTAAGGCCTTCAACAATGTCTTCCAGATTCAAATGTGAGAAAAGGGAGACTTATCTAACTGTACTCTTCAAGACCTGAGCTATGGAATAATTGCCCCAGTACAGCAGCAAATACAGTATTCTAATAATTGTACTTCTATTTTCCCTACAACAAAGCAATTTTCAGCTAGTCATATCTAAGGAGTAGCTTCTACAAAGGCAGTTGGTTACAAGATCTGAGTCTGATCTCATACTCATTTTATCCAGTAGTAGTCCAAATGTTTGTTTTAAATGACTTCTCCAAAATGAAAACCAAAATCACTTAATTAGTTTGTCTTTCCTATGTTATAAAATAATTTATGTTATAAAGTAATTTGTATGTAAAACATAAAATAAAAATCATATTGGGTTAAATGAGATTAAATCTCTGTCACTGTTTGCTGTCTCCCTCTCTTATTATTTGAGATCAGTAGCCAGTTGTGAACCACATCAGGAAATAATACACCAGTACTGCAGTGGTGCTTGGAGGTCTGCCTGTGGGGTGAAAAACTCCTTAGGCACACGAGGAACACAGTTGCTTCTATTGCAGGAGCTTAAAGTCAGCAAGAGACTTCCTAAAATCCTTTGTAATAGTTCACACCTCATGCTAAGTTACATGTTTTTTATCTTTGAATACATGCACATATAAGCATATCTAAATGTATACCTGTAAAATGGTTTATGACATGTTAGCCATCAGAATGTGTTTGTTGCATGCAAGTTATATCCTGCTTGAAAGCTTCCTAGGAAATGCTTAGATCCCTTATATTATAAAGGGCATGTTTTTTCCTGGATGCAAGTATTTCTGGCTGCATATTAATTTTGCTGTAAAACGCACTGAGATGATAAGCTTCCAGCAACTCAGTCCAACTCAATTATCTGCATCCTTCTAGGTGAAGATGTCAGGACTTCATGCCGTTTTTGTCATTTCACTATTTTACAGATCAAACTCCTACATGGAGCTAGAGGAATCCACAATTTAAAATATCTGTTAAACTACCCATCCCTCTGGCAACCAATATGGCAGCTGCTTTCCTGGATCAAGAATAAATTGCCTTCTTGGAGATTAACTTA
This sequence comes from Psilopsiagon aurifrons, assembly GCA_025447955.1. Taxonomy (NCBI): domain Eukaryota; kingdom Metazoa; phylum Chordata; class Aves; order Psittaciformes; family Psittacidae; genus Psilopsiagon; species Psilopsiagon aurifrons. The sequence goes on from JAOEHY010030853.1 coordinate 20,639, forward strand.
GGGAAAATGAATCAGCCCTTTTACACCAAAACTTGCTTTAAGCATCAACCAGAATGTCCAAGTTTTGATTCATGCACATATGGCCCAAGTCATGCAACGCCACATCACTTTTACTTGTACTTAAAGGTTACACTTCTGAAGAGGGAATTTCATCTGCAAAGAATCTGTGTGCTTTAGCTGTATTTCCCTTAAGGCTGCTTCCAGGAGGCAAAAATAATCTGAGGAGTAGACTTGCCAGCTCCAAATCAAATAACTGGGGAATGAGAGGGCATCTTTTGTGAAGAAAAATTTCTTCAAGTCTTTTCTATCTAACATTGAGTCTACCAGAGCCCTGTGCCTTGGGATATATTGACAGAAGCTGGCACATGCAAGGGTGAGATCAGTACCAAAATAAACTTGAATGGCCCAAATTTTACCTTGCTTCACTATTGATTTATAGAAATTCTTCAGGATTGTAAGTTTTTACACCACTGTGTTAAAACCATCAAACAAAACCTACCTTACCATGTACATAATGACACATACGCAGGATTTTACAGAGAGATCTGTTAGAAAAATAAAAATGTTAAAGTGGTGCAATCATCACTGTAATTTAAAACATCCTCATGATTTCTTAGGCGACAGAGTGTAACTTTGTAAGGGCAATGACTCAGGTGATCTACCTCATATTTTACATAACTTCTGCGCAAACTATACCTTTAGACATCTTCTGATGGGACAAATGTAACAGATGCATTTTCTTCCTTGTGGATGCTTTAAAAGAAAATTCAAGAGGGGGTTATTTTTAGAAATTTATTTCCCTGAAAGAGCAGATAGTAATTTCCTTCATCTCTCCTCCACTCTTCCTTTTCTTTGTATATACCATTCTCTAATAGTGAAATATACTTCCAGAGCTACACAGTATTTCAGTGTCAAACATAACCATTCTCACCATGCTTCACTGGACGCATAGCTTATCTATGTCTTTGAAATGTACATTCTATAACAGACATACTGAGAGAAAAAGAACCCCACTTGTTGTATAAAGAGAATTAAAATAATTCTAAGGGATACAGCTACTTTTGCATTTAGGTCTTTAAATTATCTCTAAAGGATATAAAACATCAAGTTTTATTTCCAAACACACTCTCCAGTTTATCAACTAGATAATAATTCTATTGCTGGCAACTCCATTTGCAGAATGAAGATTGAGATTCAAGATCCAAAATCAGTTGTCCAATAAATTTGAGGAGTTGATACAGGGAAATTTTTAGTCTAATTTTCACCTTCTTTTATTCATATTTTCTTGACTTTATTGCTTGTTTACATGTACCGTAGAACTCCCAAATGGGAGAAATGCATTAGTATTATTTCTATAAATTGGATAACTGAGGTCACTAGACAAGCAGTTTTCATCTATGATAATTACTAGGTTTCATTCAAATGCGATTGTAATTTATGGAGTAATATCTTGGCTAGATTATTAATTGATCAAAGGTGTCATCTTAAAAGGGCAAAATTATCAATACATTTCGGCACCAAAGGGCTGCAATCATTACAATATACCACAAATTAATGCTTCAGAGTTCCATTTCTCCCAAACATTAGTGATAAATAAACATTAGACCAAATTTCCAGTATCCGTATGATAAGATAACCTGATTTAGGAGGGTAAATTTGAACCTGAGTTTTAGCTGTTCAGCCTGCCAATACTCGTGGTCCTGACTAGCATTTGTTATGTCTTAAGGCTAATTTTGATACACTTATCCCTTTGAAAAATACTGAGATTTCAGTGGCAAAAGCAGTCCAGTAAGCCTGTCAGTGCAGCCGTTCTTGTCACACACAGTCGCAGCACATACACATTGGTACCTTTAGGCAAGCAATTGAGTGCACTTATCAGCATTTCCTAATGCACTTATGTTTGTAAGACAAAGTAGAAACTTCAAGAATCATCATAAAGAGTGCTTCAAAGAGGCACAGGAAGCTTGATTGTCACTTTAGGAAATTACAAACCCTTTAGAATATACAGGTCATGTGAGAAATTCTCTGAGGCTAGCAACAGCCTTTGAAAGCCAGTTACATTATAAAATGCTAACCAATTAGATCTTAAGGAGCACAGAACAAAACCAGCATAACTCCAGCAGGTGCAAATGTGGTAGGAAAAGATGAGTTTCACCAAAGAGTCCTTTGGCATACAAGGAAAGGTAGAAAAACCTTAAAAAAATATGGGGAAGGGAGAAGAGGTGATATGGGTACCTTACACAAGATAGAAAGCAGACCAATGGATCAGAGATGTATGTTGAAGAACTAGTATGGACACAAGGGAACAAAGGCAGGGAAGAAGAGCTCATTGGTGGGAGGGCTCAATAAGTTATCAAGGTAGTTGATTTGACAGCTAATTTTTAGGTGAGAAGTAAAGTAACAATGACTCAAGGGAGAAGGGGAAGAATGATGTTTGTAATAATCAAGAAGGAAAATAATAACGATCCTGGAAAGATGTTCTTGGGGGTAGTCACATACAGACAGGAAAATACAGAGATTGTCTCACATGTTACATCCAGAGAGAGATCAACAAGAAGACCTGTTTAGTGTACAAGAGAAATGCTGCGCATGTTGTCTGCCTAGACTTTAGTAACGCCTTTGATACTGTTTTCTGCATCATTCTCCTGGAGAAATGGGCTGTTCGTAGTTTGGACAGTGTACTCTTCACTGCATAAAAACTGGCTGGATGTGTGAATCACAGAGTGATGACGAATGGAATTAAATCTGGTTAGCAGCCAGTTACAAGTGGTGTTCTCCAGGGCTCAGCATTAGGGCCAATGTTGTTTAGTATCTTTATCAATGAGCTGGATGAGGGGATTGAGTGCACCCTCAGAAAGTCTCAGATGACACCAAATTGGGCAGGAGTGGTGACTTGCTGGAGGATAGGAAGGCTCTGCAGAGGGATCTGGACAGGCTGGATCAGTTGGCTGTGACCAGCTGTATGAGGTTCAACAAGGCAAGGTGTCAGTCCTGCACTTGCATCACAAGCACTCCATGCAACAGTACAGGCTTGGGGAACAGGGGCTGGAAAACTGCCAGTGGAGAAGGATCTGAGGGCATGGGTCTACAGTCAGATTAACACGAGCCAGCTTGTGTCCAGGTGGCCGAGAAGTATACTTTTGTAAGCTATGCTAAATTACACAAAAAGAGAAAAATTTTGGTGTGTACCCCTGCCTCAAAGAAGAACGGACAGGGAGGGAAAATGCTTCTTTCAGTGCTTGTCTTTATGGTGCAACTCCTCCAAACAAAGATATGCAAACAAATTAAATTGCAATACCTTTTCTGCAGCAATGACCCTTTAGGAACTCCAATTCTTGAAGAAGCATAGCAGCTAGTAGCTTAACTTAATACAGTTGCTAAATTGATAGTTACAGTAGGAAAAATATTACTCTCATCTTGAAATGGCAATATCTGCAGAGAAGACATATTATTGAATAGCTGTTCCACATAGACTGCTTTCATAATCCTACATAGTCCAACAATTATAGTCTGTGCATGTGTTACCTGAGAGAGAGGATTGCCTTCCTGTGCTTGCAGTCAACAAGTCAAAGCAGGTAGGAACTAACAGAAAATTAATCAAAAGATTATATATGGATCTTATCAGAGTACAAAACCAAGCTAAAAATAAACATATTTATTCCTTTTCTATACCTTTTCTATTCTCTGCAAAATCTAATGTTTTCTAGATAATAGATGCCACTTGAGCAATGAAATATTTAAGACAACAAATCTTTCTCTGCTCAGGACAGAAATTGTAATTTATGGAAGCTGTATTTGAAATCAAAAGCTTTTTATGGAAGCTGTATTTGAAATCAGAAGCTTTTATTAATAAAGGCTTGTTGGAATTGCGTGATTGTTCATTGTGAACTTCACAATGATGTGTTTGGAGTTGGAAAAACAGAAGCAGATGATTTCTTCGGATTGTCTTATAATCAGCAAATCGCTCTCAAACTGACGAAAGAGCTTCCATGGCTATGTCACTAGCTTGATGCTTAGAAGGCTTTCTTTTTTAAAATTGTTATTTATTAAGATTAATACATTATTAAAAGAAAAATCTTCACTATGAGTGTGCTGAGGTGCTGGCACAGATTGACAGACAAGTTGTGGTTGCCCCAGCCCTGGCAGTGTTCAAGGCCAGGTTGGATGGTCCTTTGAGCAACCTGCTGTAGGGGTAGTGGGAGGTGTCTGCCGGTGGCAAGGGGGTTGGAACTGAATGAGCTTTAAGGTCCCTTCCAACCCAAACCATCCTGTTCTGTGATTTAATATTACTTTATTATTTGATATTATTATTAAATATTTTGTTATTATTTTCTTGGTTACAGTTTTCTTTTGCGTCAGTGGGAAAGTAATTCAGAGCAAAATCCTGATTCCACTAAAATCAATGGCAAAAATTCATTGACCTGCTGAAGACTAAGCTCAAATTACATTTGCTGTTTGCTTTCCATGAGTAGAATACAGATTCTCACATCCTTTCTCTTTCCTATTTAATAGTAAGAACTTCAGTGCTTGGACTATCTTTCAGTAATGATACACACCAAAGTATTTTAAACGTAATGTTTTACTTTCCTTCTTTTTACCTTCTCAATTCACACACTTTTCAGAGGAAAGATGAAGTATTTAACTATAAGTGTATAGCTGATACACAAGTATACAACATAAACAACATTAATTTTCCACACGTGTATTCGCAATATCTGGTCACATGGATTCAGATCATCATTTCAACTTTCAAGGCATACTGAAATAGGAAGGTGCTCATCTTCTTACATTCTGACCTGGCCAGAAATGAGTCACCTCTGCTTACTTGAACAGGGCCACAGAGCATCCAAAAATACACCATGCTTTTAGTTTACAGCTGTGTGTCCCCTGAACCAGCTTTGCACTTTCTCAAATTCCATCCACCTGCCTTTACAACCTTTCTTATCGTCATAACATTCAACATTACTGTAAATGATTATAATCAGTTCTGTAAACCTATTTTAATATTCCTATACTCCAGATATCACGTTTTTTCCCCCATTTAACATTATTGAAAATGAACATGCATTTACTGCAGTTTCCTCTGCAATAATAAGGAACCTTTTCCCAACACATTAATTGAACAATCAGATCAAATATTAGAATCACAGAATGGTTTGGGCTGGAAAGAACCTTAAGATCACCTAATTCTAACCCCCTACTATAGGCAGGGATGACTCACACTAGGCCATGCCACCCAAGGCTCTGTGCAGCCTGGCCTTGAACACTGCCAGGGATGGAGCATTTACCACTTTTCTGGGCACCCTGTTCCAGTGCCTCACCACCCTCACAGTAAAGAACTTCTTTCTTATATCTAACCTCAACTTCCCCTGTTTAAATTGAAACCTATTACCCCTTGTCTTGTCACTATAGTCCCTGATGAAGAGTCTCTCCACGCTTAAACCCATTTTAAGTCCAGTAAAAAAATCCATTGCTGTGGGTTTTTTCTATATGCTCTTTATTTCACTCTAAATACCTTACACAATCTTGACAATGAAATGTTTAATAATGTTTGGGGTTTTTTTTGATGATATTTTTTAATCACCAAAATTAAGGGTTAGTCATTTGCCTTTTTTCCTCCTTTAAGCAAAAAGGAGTTGCATAAGGACTGGGGGATTGGCTTCTACAGGGCAGCAGAGAATGTTTTATTATTTCATTATGTTTACTGGTTTAAGTAAAACATAATGACCACAGAAACACTCTGTTGTCTTAATGTATGTCACCTATTGAATACCCTGAAGTAAAAGGTATCATATCTTCTATATTTAAATGAGCTTCTCCAAGAAGGTGGTTGTTTTGTTGTTCCAAATTTTGAAAAATCACAGGAGGTATGTTCACAAACCCCATTAACAAATAAGGTTTGTGCTTGCACTTCCTGCACACTGTTTTGAAAATTGATCCCTAAGGGTCTAATAAGCTATTATGCACTTTTCCTACTGAAAAAGGAAAAGCAACTTTTATGCTTAAAATAACTGCAACCAGCATCTTCCAGAGCATTTAATCTCTCTTATTCAGTATCTCGCCTCAGAACTAAGCAAATCCCACAGGGCTCAGTCCCAACATACAGTGAAAAGACCACATAGAATCACTCTACTGCATATCAGTATTTGTCATCTTCACAAAAAGCTGCAAATTTAGCATGTCTTAGTCTTGCCAGGTGCTAAGTTGTCTTAACTTACATTGAAATTAGAGCTGAGAAAAAGGAAGCTGGATCCCTCAAAAGAATGAATTCAAAATGTAGATGCTTGTATAGCACATTGAAACAAAAGATGACAATGACTATGAGGAGTATGCAGAAAAGGTGTGGTCTGATTATAAAGACTTGAAAGTTTCACTTTAAGACCTCCATGATGTCAGAAATAGGCATCTTAATTATTTTCGACTCTCAAACATGCTACTAAATTGTCCACAGCATTTAGCAAACAAGTGGCATTCTGCAAACAAGTGCTCAGCTCCACATAAGAATGCAGGGAAGGACAAGGGACATTGCTCACTGAAATGTTTCTGTGTATGGGATTTCTTGTTAGAAAATTACTCAGTATACTCGGGACAGTATTTTTCTTGGTCTTTGATATTCCACATACTCCCACCAGCTCACACTTTTACTTTGCCCTGTTCAACCATGAAGTAGTATGCACAAGTGCTTTCTACAGAGATCAAACTTCTTGCCCTTTGTAGATACTATCTACACCCTTGCAGGAGGAATTCTCCAATTAGTAGTTCTTGTAGTCAGTTATCTTCATAAAATTGGATTTTACCAAGAGACACACACTATCTAGGAATCCAATTATCTGTTTGACAAATGTTGGGCTGTGGGATGTTTGCTCCCTGCTCAGAACAAAAACAAAATGAAGAACATGTTATTAAAAACAAGAATGAGATTAATACAGTGCTTAAATCTGATATTACACTTTTCAGAAAACAAATAAACAGTAAATTTTCATTGTGCTTCAGACTTCTCAAAGGTTACTAAAGCATTTTGAAACGATCGTAGAATCAAAATAACAATAATAAATAACAAGTTGTTCTTAAAGAAAAATAAACCAACCAACCAGGATATTTCATTCTGGAAAAGGTTAAATGAAATATTTTGGCTTTAGTGATGTTAAAAAAAAAAAAATCTGAAATCAAAATCTGCCAAAAATTGTATACATACCATAGAATCATAGAATAGTTAGGGTTGGAAAGGACCTTAAGATCATCTAGTTCCAACCTCCTGCCATGGGCAGGGACACATAGCACTAGACCATGTCACCCAAGAACATATAAATGTTTTATTTTCAACAAAACATCATTTCAGTAAAAAATGTTTTGGGAAAATTTAAATGAACAAAATTGGTTGAAGACCATTTCGTGTGATACTAAGAAATTTAATGTTCTTGATTTTGTCTGATGGTGAAAGTGTTCCCTGTTAGGGGATGGATTCAAGAAATGTTCTATCACAAGCAGTGTACACTTGTGAATTTTGCAGGCCAAGACCCTGTGTTAACCAGTAAGTTGACCAGCAGAATTACAGAGACATTGAAATATGAAAGTAACTATTTTGAGGGGTTTAACGAGAAAGTCCAACAGTACTTGAAGCAGTAGATGGATTGAAGGTTTTATATCATGGTTGTAGTTAAACAAAAGACTTGTCAAATACACATTCATGGTGACATCTAAAGACATTAAATGATTAATTGCTGTTACTAGCAATGGAAGCATTCAGAGAATAAATGGCAGTTGTTTGCTTGTTTGCTTGTTTTTCCATAACCACACACAAAATAAAACCTATGGCTAGCACTGGAGGAGCAAAACCATGTCACTACAGAATGCAAATGAATTACGTGTGGTTACCCAAATATGACTATCTCACTCTGAACATTTCACCACAATTTACTTTTTGATTAAACCATGTTAAAATGAAGAGCAGCCTTTCTGATTGCAAGTATTTCTCATTTAGGTTAAAAGACTATGGCAGAACAGCATTGAAGCATAATTCATTGCCAATTCATTTCCATTGTTGACTCATCCATAATAGATACGAATCTGTTATTTTGGAATTCTGATTTCAAAAGGGACTCTGTTCATTTGTAAGGCACATAGGGAAAAAAAAAAAATCAGTGATAAAGACATGTTTTCTCTTGGTTTTCTGATAATTAATGCTTCTACATATCACCCAAGCTGAATTTATTCCTTGATATTTCCACTGATTTCAACACAGTTCAGACATGATGAACTTCAGTATTTTTCTGTTTTATAAGCAGTTTTATTTTAATGCCAGTGCTGTGTGATACTATTACTCTGGGAAGTAACTAGCAAAGCAGACTGAGAGATAACACTACCACAGTGCAGAATCGAATGTACTATAAGCACTAGAGGGGTAAAGGGTAATCTGGTTATCCCCAATGGAAATCCAGATCACATTAAACGCATAAAACAGCATTTCACTAGACATTACATATTTTTCAAATTAATTTCAGATTCTAACTTTACATTTTATATTCTCCTACCTAGCAAGGGTTTTAAATAACTTGCACTTATTGTGTATTTTACAATTATAATAAGGTTCGGCAATTATACAAAGAGATTTTTTGCCATTTATTTCCAATTTGATATTTCCCAAAAGCACAAAATCCAAATGGAATCTTTGCAATTCTGAAAGAAAGGGGAAAGGGTGCAAAAAGCTATTTATATATAGGCAAAAATGCTCAGAGTCTCTAATCAACCTGTCAGTTTAAGAAAGGGAGTGTGGGGGATGGAAATCTATACTGGCATACAACAGGGGAAAATTGAGTAAATGTCAGCAGTACTTAAAAAAAAATTAAAAGGAGATGGAAATTATTTTAAATATTAGCTAAGAATGGATCACATGATATCTTGGAGCTGTTGCTAATTTGGGGGATGAGAATCAAAGATTTTAATTATGGGCTGTATCCAGCATGCTCCAATCTCTGGAACAACAGGAGTTGGCACCAGATTCAGGGTCCCTTAGATGTGCAGAAAGCCACCCTACTGTTACCACCTTCCATTCACTTATGCAACACAAGTGTGCCTTTTCCATTTTCCCGACAGTATTTTCCTATGCATGTTATTGTCATCACAAATTTACCCACTACATGAGCTACCAACCTACACAAAGGTAATACCTCCTCTGCATTTCTGCAAGAAGTAGATGCCAAATTCATTTAACTACTCTTTTGATTGTGTCCAGCTGAGATGAGGCTTGCCAGTGCCATTTCTGACCCAAAAGAGCGGCAGAGAAAGGTGTCAGTGGTTGCGACTGGCTACAGGGCCAACAGCTGCTTGAATTTCTGTTCTCCACTCATTTCCTCATTCCTGAAATAAATAGAATACCTCTTTGACATACCATGTTAACAGAATGAAGAAGGAATAATTTTATATCTGCATTGGGACTGACAGTATATGGGCAGTTACCAAATGATAGTCACAGACTTTGGCTCAGAGTTCTCACAGTTTGAAAACTGGCAAGGTATAGGCAGAAAAGTAGAAAAAGATCAGTCTCATTCAATGCAATATATGTAAAAAACACCACAGGAAAGTGGTGTTTACTTTGAATCAAGTATATGCATATATATACTTGTTAGTGTCAAGGTTTTGTTCAGGAGGGCTGCAGGGGTAGCCTCTGTGAGAAGAGACCAGGGACTGCCCCATGCTAAACACAGCCACAACAGACCCACTTCTGGGTACAGCTGAGCACATCAGCCAAGCTGGTGGAACTTCTGACAAATCATACTTGAGAAAGTGCAAAATGCTGCCTGGTGTGTGAGCAGTGAGGAAAAAAAGTATGACGAAACAACCCCTTGAGCATCAAGGTGAGAGAAGGAGGGGAAGGAGGTGCTCCAGACTGGAGCAGACACCACAGTACAGCCTGCAGAAGACTCCACACTGGAGCAGGTGAATGCCCCCTGGAGGAAATGCAGCCCATGGAGAGCCCAGGCTGGAGCAGGCTTATCCTGAAAGACTGCAGCCCATGGGAAGGACCCACACTAGAGCAGGGGAAAAGTGTGAAGAAGAAGGAGCAGCAGAGAGGAGCTGTTATGGACTGACTGCAGCCCCCATTCATCCCTCTGGGGGAAAAAGACGAGGCAGAAAGCGTTTCTGGTTTTTTGGTTTTGTTTCTCTCTATCCAATCACCTTTCATTCACAATAAGTTACATTTGTTTTCCCCAAGTCAAGTCTGTTTTACCCATGATAACAACTGGTAAGTGATCTCCCTATCTTTAACTCAAGCCAGAAGATTTCTCATCCATTTTCACCCCCTGTCCTGTTAGAGAGGGACTGAGAGAGCAGCTGGGTGGGCATCTGGCAGCCAGCCAAGGTCAGCCAGTCACAACAAGGTTAAATTAAGAAGAATTAAAAGAAAGGGAGAGAGCAACATGAAATTACTGATCAAAAATACTTTATGTGGAATATAAAATTTAAAAATTAGTAAATGTTTATGAACATCCATTGTAATGTTTAAGTTGAATTTAGTTGTAGAAATATGTAAGTTTTCATGGAAGTTTAGCATGGAAGGGGAAGTCAGGTAAAGTGTATTCTTTTAGTGAAGCCTCAGCTCCTACACTAAAATGCTTGGACAGCTAGAATGCATTAGTTGAAAAAAAACACTATAAAAATTATTATAGAACTATTGGATTTTTGTTTGGTAGTTTCTTTTTTAATTTAGCCATTTATAGAGGAATTGTAGATTAAAATATCTTTTGGAAATGTCCTGGGTTCGGCAGTGGCAGTCATTTTTCTCCTTCTTGGTAGCCGGTGTGGAGCTGTGTTTTTTTTTTTTTTCCTTTGGACTTTCGGCTTGTGAGCAGTGCTGATAACACCAATGTTTTAGTTACTGCTTAGTACA
>JAOEHY010030854.1:0-21388 GCA_025447955.1 Psilopsiagon aurifrons
GCTGTTCAGCCTGGAGAAGAGAAGGCTGTGTGGAGACCTCATAGCAGCCTTCCAATATCTGAAGGGGGCCTACAGAGATGCTGGGGAGGGACTCTTCATTAGGGACTGTAGTGACAGGACAAGGGGTAATGGGTTAAAACTTAAACAGGGGAAGCTTAGATTGGATATGAGGAAGAAATTCTTTAGTGTGTGGTGAGGCACTGGAATGGGTTGCCCAGGGAAGTTGTGAATGTTCCATCACTGGTGGTGTTTAAGGCCAGGTTGGACATAGCCTTGAGTGATATGGTTTAGTGGGGGGTGTCCCTACCCATGGCGGGGGTGTTGGAACTAGATGATCTTAAGGTCCTTTCTAACCCTAACTATTCTATGAGTCTATAAGATAGTCATCACTGGTAAATCCTTCATAAGCCAACTACTTCATTGTTACAATTCTTTTTAGGGATGGGTGAAATATTTCAAGACCTATCCTCCCAAGTGCCAAACAACATGCATTGTGAGATCACTGTCAACACAGCACACTACATACTCAGCTTTTCAAAAACACATACTACTTTGCACACTTCGAAGCATGGATAACATAAGTAACACAGCTTAAATCTAAGATTCCTATTTAATAATAAGTTCAGCACAGAGCCAATAGGATGCTTTAGAACCTCAAATAAAAGCTAGCCATTTAAGAAGAAACTGTGTTTGCATAAGTGGGATCCCAGTTTCATCCTACTGAACTGCATGGTAATAGGAGAAGTAAGGCATTCAAGTCAACTCTCAATTTCACCAAGGTAAAGTTCTTTTAAACCAACATCAAATAAATTAATAATTTAAGAGAATCAGGCTCTCACTTCACATTTTCTCCTGCTTAGCATAGCTATACATACCGCTATTTGACATCTGAAAAAGATTGTTCTTCTCAAACTTCTTGAAAACACTTCCTTTTATTTCAACGAACTGCAATGTTTAGAAACAGCCAGTTAATTTTTATTGACAAGACACTGATACAAACAAATCAGACAAATAATATGCAAATAGACACATGATACACAAAGATGAAGGATGCCGAAAAAAAACAGGGTAGCTATATAATACTTACATTATTGGACATCATGATGGTAAGCAGTGATTTATTGTGGGAGTTGAAGGCCACATTAAGGGTTGTTGCTTGAACCATTATAAGAATAGCATGCAGGACTATACACAGCAGGGTTAAGGAAGCATCTTCAGAAATATTTTACAGTACAACAGTACCAAACCTCAAATTTTCTGTTTTGCTTCTGAAGTTTAACAAAAAACTTTCTGTCTCCCTATCAACTAGATTTACAGCAAGACAGCACTTAAACCTTCATAACACACCCACAGGGCTCTGTAGCATATAGTAATTATGCTAATTTTCTTGTTCTAAAAGAGCATGACATTAGTCAGGAGAAACAGCAACATAACCTGAAGGAAAAAATAATCTGATATAAAGATTATTCCAGAATTAGCCTAAAGATTTCAGAGAAAACAGGAGAAGGTACAAGAATTTTGAATTCATCACCACATCTATCAGTACATACCTCTACTTCATCAGTTCATTGTAAGGTTACTTCACACTCATTTACATCCTGAATATGCATGGCTTGAAATGCCCTTCATTGAAAGCAAATGTTTCAAGCAAGGTGTTTTTAACATTCCACTAAATAAAAAAACCCCACTTTCTTCCAGAGCCTGTGACCCAAAATACTCAAATACAAATCAGAAATGAAAATTTCCATAAACCATCCAATTAATTGTTTTCATTTTCCTATGCATTAGGTATTTAAAAAAGCTGTCTACTATTGCAGCAGTACACCATTATGAAGGTTTTTATTTAAAAGCAGGTTAAAAAGTTTCTCCCATTAATCCTATAAGCCTGTAGAACAGGTAATTTTACTGTGAAAGTAAAGGAACACTGCATGAGGAATCCTACCAGTTTCTCAAGTACATTAACATAAAATAATACAGAACAATTACCATGTAATTTAGTTTAGAAAATTTTGCCATTTATTGAAGAAAAGGATACAGACATACAGCACTGCCATGAAGAAGTGAGGAATCACGCCTATGTGAGCTCTTTTTCTTTCCTTGGGTTCTGTAGCTGTCCAGTAAAGAGCATCCAAAATATCTTGTCCAAATGAAGAAAACAGACGATCAGCCACCTGAACAAGAAAAATGTTTTACTACTTTCAAGCAATATTTTTCTCTCCAACACTTGAATATAAAGCTGCAAGTAAAACTCAACCTAAAAAAAGTTTCCCATATTTATCACCTTTCATCTCGTGCCCACTCCATTTCCATTTTTGGATTTGATATTGCTCCTTTTGTATACTCAGCAGCTTACTTTCCCTCTCAACTCTACTATCCCCTTTTCAACAGTACTTACAACACATAACCATGCAGTGCTATCTTTGATGCTTTCCTGGAAGACATCCAAGTACAGTTCAAAATTCAGCCTTTGACAAAGCAATATATGTGTTGCCTCAAACTATCCTAACTGTTTTTTTTAACTTCCCTCTGGGTTTAATGGTGGGGGAAGAGAGGAGAAGGGAAGGAAAGAAAATGAATTTCATATGTGTCATAGGAAACATCAGCTTATAGGTACAAAAAGGACTGAAATTATAGAAAAGTATTTATTTCTATACAGAAACATATATATTCTATAGAAATAAACTGCCTATACTGTTTCTTTACATCTTGGAATAAAGTATATACTCAACACAAACCTCTGCATAAAGCATAATTCAAAACCAAAAGTACTATAACACAGCATTGGGTGATACGGTTTAGTGGGAGGTGTCCCTGCCCACCGCAGGGGGGTTAGAACTAGATGATCTTAAGGTCCTTTCCAACCCTAACTATTCTATGATTCTGTGATCAAGATGGGCTAGAAATTCTGCTAAAAAGGAAAAATCAGTGTGAAAAAAAAAATACAAGCATCTGAAGTGTAACTCAAAAAAAAGTATGCACAAGTAGGACCCCCCCCCCCAGCAGTGGTTCTAAAGATACGAAAAACAGGGAGAGCAATCTGAGCTTGTAATTCAATACCACAGCAAGAAAGGTCACATGGAGTTCCATCAGTTCTCAACGCTTCATCATCAGCAAGCATGTAAGACTGAAGATCGTTACAAGGAAAGACTTTTTTCTGCCTACACACTACAGTTCACTAATTTTAAAACTAAGCTGCACCAGATAACAAGAACAGCACTTCAAAAATTAAATTTGGAGTCACAATACATCTGGCTAAAAAAAAAAGAGGTATCTTTCATTGCTTACTAACTCATCCAAAAAGGAATAGTACTGATTATCTCTACTTAATCAAGACAAGTGACATTTCCTTTTGGAATCTTCCTGTAAAACAATAGTTTTGGACATGTTAAAAACCCCATGTAACAATATAGAAGGAGGTGCACAATGTACCTGTAAATACTGACCTGTAACTAGTAACTAGAAAATATGTTCCTGGGACAACGTAAGTAAACCTAGATTTGGGATAATTTCCTGACTTTGTTATTTATGAGTTCTAAACATAAAAATCCTGAAGGGAGAGAAGTCATGTAGTTTAATTTATTCAAGCCAACAGCCATTGAAGTTTCATAAAATTTAAAGGTTGAATTTAACCGAATTTTGACTGGATGTCTCAAGTAAACTCTACTGTATGTCATACTTTAAGCACCACCTACAAAATAAAATGAACAAAACCATGAGCTGATGAATTATAAATACGAAGTTCAAAAACTCATCACTTTGAGAGATATTTACAGTGGTAGTGTTTTCGGCTTTGAAGTTTCATAAATGATGGTGGTCTGCACTATTAGATTCCTGCTCATTGTGATGACCCACTGAGTAACTACACCTGGTGTGGCAGCACCAACTACAGAATGTGTAAGAGTTTGGTAAGCTTTTGTTCACAATATTGTGAGGGGTTTAATAGACAAAAATGGTGGCTTTGCTTTCCTTTGCATTTAAGCAGTGCTTTTTTCTTAGCTGACAGGATAGAAAAATATTAAAACCCACCACACAATATTGCTGTTTGCTTTTCCAAATATGACTTACCTAAACCCTACATGCCGGCTCCAGGCTCCAGCAGAATTCCATGGTGAGTGCTGTCACCAGCGTAACGCACACTGGGGCTTCACAAGGAGCAGGAGCCGGTGGGTCTGAATCTAAAAAAGAAAAGTGTCATTTAAGCCAAAGGTGCTGAATGCTCCCCTGAGGCTGTCTATCTGGAGCATTCAGCACAGAATTTGAAGGTTTTGCGTTCATTGTATCTGTCCAGGACAACATTTCCTGGACTATCCAACAGCCGAAAACATTAGGACATTGTAAACATCTCTGCAGGTCAGTGAATGAAATTAATTAAAAAATCTTCCTATTTTAAAAATTTGTGAAAATGTAAAGTTTACAACTTCTTTTTTTTTAAAAAAAGCATTTTTAACAGTTCCTTAAAAAGCACTGCTTCCATTAGTAGTGAAAACTAATACTAAAATTCACTGAAATAGTCTAAGCAAGACAATATTCAAACTGTTGAAAGCTGACTATCAACTAGTGGGACCCTGTGACATGTTCTGCCAATACTGTGGCAGCAACCTACCATGGTAAAAAAGTCCCTTAAAGTCATGCCCTCTGCTTGGCATGTTGGGTTTCATGAGACACCATGGAAATTAAATACAGATTCCAACTTCAAAGTCTAATATAATGTTTGTAATAATGCTGAGTGGTAACAGACTTCCCTCTTTCCTAAAAACCAAAACAACATCCCCCTAACCAACATCCAAAAAAACCCCACAAACACCCCCACCCCAAAAAAATCAAACCCTCACTTAGTTGAGACACTTTTGGTTCTGCCAGACATCAACAAAGAAATCAATCTCTCCATTCAAAATGGAATGGCACATGGCTTCCAATTCATAGCAAACACTGTATACTCTCCAATTACGTGACAAGCACACAGCGCTGTACTTCCTAAGCTTTAAGAGAAGTGACTTGAAAGAGTCTTGAAATAAAGGGAAATTATTTTTTTGAACATATTTATTTAGGATACTGTTATCTCTCAAATTATGGAACTGTATCATACAATGGTTCAGGCTGGAAGGGACGTTACAGATCATCTAGTTCCAACCCTTATATATGGATGAATATACACACGTGACTAAAATTCACATAGTAACTAAGTGGCAATTTAGCATTCGTCCATGTTTTTCAGCAAACCTAAAACCAAAGGAAACATAACCCTATGAATAAACAACCGAGGTGGCTTGTATGATATTTATTTTACTTGGGATAATGAAGTGTGTTCCTTTTGCAATATATTCATATTTTAAAGAACAAAGATCTTCTGACAAAGTATTTGGATTTTGCACAAAGTGAACCCTTATTTTAGCAATCTTCAAACAAAGGTACAGCGAGGATTAATGTTATTCAGATATCCAAGAATCCTAGCAGAGTAACTCTTGCGTACAAAGCTCTGATTTAAGAGGCTGTACACCTAAATAGGTCCTATATCTGAGGGATAGGGGTAAGACTGTAACTATGAAAACATTATTTACTTTGTGAATCACTGAAGTACAATTAAAAATTTCATGTTGTACACTGCTAACAAAATAGAAAGATCCCCCCCTTATTTCCCCTGAATTTCTCTTTATCTTACCTCCCAAACCAGAATTTCCTTTTCTTGTTTCACTATATTCACCTCAAGTTACTGTTTACGTACTCAGGCTTTTCTTTGCCAGCCCAGACTGATGTGGGTTAAGCAGTAACACGTCTTTGCAAACAATGAAGCTACACTTTCATAATGAAGAACTAAAAAACAAATTCTACGTCTCCTACTATCTTCCTTCTCTCCCCTCTCTCAGGATATTATCACTCTTTCAAATTAATAGTTTCTACTCTTCTCAATTTCAAAACCTCATTCACTCCACTTATTGCATTTCAGTTTAAAGCATTTCTTCTTTCATTTCCAGTTTTCAGTTTCCATTCAACTCAACCCATTAATAAACTCCAGGAATGAGACAATGTGAAGCAGCATCTACAAAATTTATTTTTCACAAACTTGCCCGATTCACTGCGTCTAGGCTCGGTATGAGTGTGTGCACATTTGTGAGAATGAGATGTGCCATATTCTAAGTACATATACTGTAATACAACAATATTCTAGATAGTCTGAGAAAAAGCATGCTTGATATTCTGATGCCAACATTCTTACCTCAAGCATATTGTAGATGATGTAGAGCTTTATGACAGACTGTCCCCTTATCAGATGGTACATCATAGAGTAGTCAACATAGTGCATCATGAAGTAGCAGATGACCAATATAACTCCCTTGAGAATGTCACATACCTGAGCAGGTTGCAGCAAACGTCTATCGCTGAAATACAAAGGGCAAAAAGTTCCACTAAATGTCATATACTCACAAGATACAAATGTTACCAAGTCAATAGGAATTTATACAAGCTGCTAATCACGGATATATTTTAAAGCACTTTATTATTGCTCCTTCTACTGCTCCTCACTCACCATAACCATCATACGCATTTATAGATCACACTCCTGAACAGGATCACATTGTCTGATCTCCCACACCCATTTGGTTAAAATACTGTATTTGCTGGGCAAGAAATCCTGTTTCTAAAGAACCTTGTGCATGCATGCCCTGCGGTTTTTAATTTACCTTCCTTCTTTCAGCCAATTTTGCTTATCATTTTGAATTCATCAGTAACAGAAATTGTATTTGCTATAAGCAAAAGAAAAATAAATGAAGCGGTCATCTTCGATTTTACTATAATGAACTGGATGCTGAGGTACGGGTTCTAAACGCAATTCAGTATCTTCTTTTAGCTCTAAGCTCTACAGCAATAAATGCAAACAATTTGACATTAGAGCCTGAGTTTGATCTTGAACCAATCAATGCAGAAGTTTTCTATCTGTAATTCCACAAGTAACCCAGAAGACTAAATGAGTCATTATACAATTTCATCCTATAAACTAAAGCTACAGGATGAAAACAGCTTTACTGCAATTGCCACACTAGCAGCCATAAACATAATGACATTGCTAGGCAGTACCTACTTGTCTATTTACTTAGTTTAATATTAATAGGATTCAAAGCACTTAAAAAGTCTTCAAATTGTAACACAAGGTTATTTGAGAATTAAATGTAAAAAAATGGAGAAGTATTTCTATTACACATTTATTTTTAATACACACCGAAAAGCTTTTGCAGAAGTTATCATTTTAGGGAAGTCAGAACCAATTAACAGAACGCAAGTTATGAATTTTTATTCTTAAATCACGAGGTTATTCAGAGATTAGACAGTGCTCCCATAAACTGGTAACACATTTAGAAAGAAAAAAATAGAGTAAGCTGATAAAAGTTCAGGCTATTTTTAAAAACCATCCAAACAATTACTCATGACCTCTGGGAGCCAAGACATTTTACGGACCTGGCAGACAAGTCAAAAACCCCAGCTACCTGATTCATTCCATTTAAGTACAACATCTGAGCTACAGCGTTATACTTCAGGTATCTTTGCTGCCTTCCATTCAAAAGAAAGGAGCCCTGAAGACAGTACTGCTGCATTGTAACACTCGTGGACCTCACAGTGTCATTCCACAACGATCAAATCAGGCTCATGCTAGGGGTACGAGTGAGATCACACTCATTCTAGGAGTATGAGAAAGTTTCCAGAGGTCTCAGATTTACAGAGAGCAACTGCTCCTTCTATTATATACTTTTTAATGCATAATCTGTATTAAAATGAATTATATTCTGAATAATGGAATTCAACCTGTTCCAGCACACCTGAACTGCTTACGAGTGTCTCACTCACCCTAAGAGACATATCCTTGCTCTCAGAAGTCAGTAACAGCAACCACATCACATTTTATTTCAGACTAAGTCCTTGACAAAAAGCTTTGGTGAATTTTCTACCCCCCCCAATTGAGTTGTAACTGAAAACACCCATTAAAAAACTTTAAGTATCCATTTTTCAGCACATCCCTTATCTGCCTGCTGCTTAAAGAACCTATGACTGTGCCCTTGCATGACACACACAGAAATACCCTCTCTAACCTGCAAAATTGCATCTAGAAAGTCTAGTCTAGTGCCCTATTGAACTACATCTCACTTAATGGTTATACTTAAATATGTTAGAATATACTGAAACATTCCCAGGATTGAAGGAAGCCTACAATTATGATTACCAGTCATACATTATTACCAGTAATGCATCATGTTCCTTCTACTCCGACCTACTTCAGTTTTGAAAGCATACTCAGAGTAATTTCAGTGTAAGTCCCCCAGCCAATACTCATAGTGAACAATACAGACTGGGATAAAGTGATAGAGATGTTATTACTTCACAATAGTAATGCCAGGTCTCAGCATTTGAAAAAGAGAATCAAATTTTGTTACTCAGAAAATCAGCATCTTCATTCTTCCAGCCACCGTCTACCTTACCATTAGAGAAGTAGTGAATAGAGAAAACCTGACTAGCAACAAAGACACCCACTTCAAAAATCTATGTTTTCAAAGTCTGGCAAGATACCAATTTGTATGTCGGGACGGACTTGCTGAAAAGCACTCATAAGCAGAATCTGTTTATGAAGTCTCTGAAACAGTCCAGAAAGATTCACCCAGGAAAATGCTTTGATGTTATCATGCTAAAGATTTACTGGCTCACAAGTAGGCTTCAAAGATGCTCAACCACCAGTACAGTCACAAACCTCTGTTACTCTGTACTGTTAACCATATCATGCTTCTGCTTGTGTTGATTTTCATCAGTATGACTACACTCACTTAAGTAAAACCAACTCCTAAGAAGCTACTGTTAAAGCAGATAACAACCAACCCAGGGGAATATAAACTCTAAGAACAGACCACACACAACCAAGAGCACACTGCTCTTGGAAAAGTGCTCTCAACTCTGAAAACAAACTCACAAGAACAATGTCATATGAAGGTGCATCCAAACTTGCACACAGCATCCTATACACTGGAAAGACGAAGGTATTCTGAGAATGTGCTGCTTACAGAACAAACTGATTTTCACTACAATTCAATTCAAAGGCTGCCCAAAAGGATCAGACCAACTACACTTGACTGCTGAGCCTTACAGGAATTAAGCTTTTGTAGAATAAAGTATGTTCAAATTATGTTTTTCAAGAATTTTACCTCTATAATTGACTAAGATTTAGTTTCTCAGTAGTCTGTGTATCTAGAAAAATCTGCAGTATTTTTTACTTGTGACATTTTAACTAAAAATACTCTGTTTATGTTTTATTCTGAGTTGTACAGCAACTTCTTGTGTTTATCATGTACATGAGAAGCAGAACCAACAATAAAACTGTGACAACTTCTTCAAAACACATCTTTAAAAGAAATCATAAAAAATATCCTCACAGTTTCAATTTACTCAGCTTGATGACAGAAGAGCTGTCAGCATCCCTAACACCTAGTAAGTATAAGGGATTACTGCAAAGGCTGAGTACATAAAACTGCTTTATAGAATGTAGAAAGAATATCCTAGCACTTAAAATATATCCTAGTACTCTTTCACTGCACACTAAAGAAGTCCCCTTCATATCGACTAGCAAGTAATCTGTGGTCTACAACTAACATATTTCTGCTTGAGGGAGATTAACCATGGTGACTGCATAAAACCACAAAAGCACTTTCACTGCAGCAACATCCTTTTTTGCTCTGGCTAATAACATTTACAAAAGAATTTTCAGGTGTGGCTGTGAATATAATATAGGAGAGGAATAATTATTTCCTACAAAGACAAGGAAATCAAGTAAATGGATTAAATCTAATGATTTGTCACCTTTTGGCAAACACATAGAACTGCAAAGCCTGCAGTTATGAAATAACATAGTCAGTATTCAGTGAGAACTTAACATTGCAATTTTAGTATATGATCAGGCTCACATTGTTTCAATCTGTATTTGTCACAAATCATTCCTATCCTAACTGTTTAATACTTCTAAACACACAGAGGCTGATGCGATTTTATGCCTGCCAAAAACTCTCAGCCTGCTCATGACACACATCATGCTTTCTGAATTCATTTCTTTCATTGTATGTTTCTACTTATTGTCTCCAATAACTACACAGTGCCAACACTGGAAAATACTTTCAGAACAATCTTGACCACTAAGTAATGAGACCTTGTGATTAATATCACAAATTCATAATGCTGAACCCAGGACACCAGCAACACCATGCATACTACTGAATGTCAAAAAAGCTGGTATCAGCCAAGCTATGATAACTATACAAAGGTCAAGAAACAAACAAGAAATACAGCATAGTGCTGATAATACTTTCAATTTCTCATTTGAAATTAAGGAGCCAAGAGGTAAAAACTAGACAGTACTGAGCTATTGTGATAGCTCACCGTATGATACTGTACAACTCTAGAAACCATTTAACAGAGATAAGTTGAAACAGCTTAGCTAATTTCAAAAGACTTTGTATTTTTGCAGTTGTGCATGAAGTGTGACAGAATTCAGAGGGAAAGATTTCACATGAAAATTAGTTATGAGTGTTTGTTTCTAACGATCAAGAATAGGAGAACAATAACGAACACAACCATCTTATTTTATATGTAATCATTCTAGTTACTAGAAAGCAAGCAGTAGAATCTTTCTATAGAAATCAGTTGGTCTTTTCCTTCAAAGCTACCCCAGACATGCAGTGATGCTGCAGAAGTGAATTAAATATTAATACTTTCCCAGCTTTAGTGAACTCCGCTCTTAGAAGATAGTAGACAGTACCAAGAGACCCTTTGTGCAAGATGCGGCTTCTTTAATATCCTACTGGATTCCAGAAATAATATTATGTGAATTGTTTCACAATTTGGCTGATTATGTAGCTGAATAATAATTTAAATTACAACTTTCACATCTCAAACCAGTAAATATGCAGATTCAGGGCATATGGACTGTTCTTCAGATGGGTCTTATTAAGATACACAATTTCTGTGTTTTCACCTAATTATTTTCTAACATTATTTCATTATTACCTTAAACATTTTTGCTACAAGTCATGCTCTCCAAAATGCTCTTTACAGAATTTGACAAGTGGTTTCATTATGCTAAGCCTTGAGCTCCCACGTTCAGCAGTACAGACTACGTTACCAAGGAATCATACTTTTAAATTAAACTTCTTCAAAGTACATCAATAATAAAGAGTAAGGCTTTTCCATTCTGTTATTCGCTACACAAAATCTTGTATCACTTCACTATTACTACCACTGGACAAGCTGAGCTGTTTAAACATCAGATGATCCTTCAATTTGTGTGAATTCAGAATGAAAATCCAAGCATTTGCCTGCAGATAAATTCTCTTACACTGAAACACTAAACTAAGACAACACAGAAAATACACACATGGACTTCAATATTCTACAGTATACACTTAATAAGGTGTTTGAACTCCTCAGCCTTTGGGTACCTTTACCATTACACCTACCAGTGGATACAAAATCTCCACTCTGAGAAATACTCAGTTATTGTGTCCAAATAATATGTATTTCACAGATGCATGCTTAAGTGGATATACAAGCTTATTATTCACTTTAATATAAGTGATGTGCATGCCTCACTACTATATCAGCCTATTCCACCACACCATGCTTCTGTTTCAGCCCAGCCAATTAACAAAAGGAGAAGCATGCCAAGCTCAATACTTATCACATGGAAGTTGAAAGTGAAACTACAGCAGAATTTATATGGTACACTGACATCAACCAAGGACTAGGAATTCAGAAAAACAGTCTGTTACAGAAAAAAGTTACTTTTCCCAACACAATTCAAAAGCTCAAGGTTTAACACTCGTGCTCCGAATTTTCCAGTTTATGGTTTGCTCAGCTTGAGACCCATTTAGGAAGTGTGAATCCAAGTCCTTCCTCTGTTTAGAAAACTACTAGATCTCGTATAAGCTCTCCCTTTGCTAAAAAAAAGCAACTTACCTTATTATAACAGTTAGGAGGAATGACTTTGCTATTCTATAAAATTAAATTCAAATACTATCAGAATACTACCATATACTGTGGGCATCCACAAATTAGTTCTATACATTTTAGGAACAAGAGGAAAAAAGAAATCTGATTTTTTTTAATGATTACTTTTGACATCTGTAAGAAAATTTACTGTTACAAAACTAAGTCAAACTTATTTCAAGGTATACATAAAACAGCTACCCAGTGAAGAAAAATTTGGTGTAGAAAAACAGTGTTCATCAAAGGCAACTTCCTTAGACAAATGTAAGTTTAAGGAACTAGCTCCTGACTGCCATTTTCAAGGCATGTCTATTTGGAACATGGCCTTTCAAGTATGTTATCATATTTCACAAAGTAATGACTTCTGTCTTCATGTTCAGATTGAAGAACATTAGGCTCAATCTTTCATAAGGGCTGTGACCATACAAATGGCCATACGACCAATATATAATGTTTGTGAGAGTTTCAACTGAAAAGCATGTTAGATTTCATAGTATCTTTAAGTTATTAAAGAAACAAAACAGCTCAAGAATTTGGCATTGGCTCCTACCCCAGCAATCCCTTTTTCATTCTAGCAGCTGTACAATCACAGTTACTTAGCATTAAGTGTCCCTGCCCATGGCAGGAGGGTTGGAACTAGACGATCTTAAGGTCCTTTCCAACCCTAACTGTTCTATGATTCTATGATTCTAAGTAGAGTATTATTAAAAATAAATCACAGTTTATTGATATTTGGCTTTAAGATGTTACAAGTCACAAGTAGCTAATGAATAAGTGTGCTTAAGTGGCTGACTTCTGAAAAGAACAAAACTGGATATTAAATGTTTTAATAAGTCTTCCTTATGGTTAAGTTATTTGGAACATAAAATGCACCCCAGGACAAAATGCAATTTGCTCTTGCTGTATAAAAAAAAAGGTCTAAACACCTCTCAGTACAGCTGTTTATGGTATGCTTTTCAGCAACTGCCACTGCAAAATGAACAATGTTTTAACTTGTGTGCTGTATACAAAGTAATCAGTAGACAAGTACACCTGTCTGAGTGCTTAATTCCTTTGACAGCCGATGCATGAGCACTCTGCATATATTATTTTAAAACTTAACTCTGCACAGATTGCCATATGCTATCATATGGCTTCTTTACTTCTGTCTTCCAGGCTTTCTGATCCTCTCAGCTCTTCACCAGTCTGATTACATGTGGTTTTCCGGTCACCTTGTAAAGTTGTTTGGTTTTTAATGCCTTTTTTTTTCTCCAAACCAACAAGAATTCAATGTATTTTTCTTGTTTAAGTTTACAGTTTGCTGAATTTTCAATTGGTCCCTTTAGCATAGTCTCATTCAAATAATTCAGATTACCCTAAACAATTACTCCCTCCTACTTAGCACTAAATTTCCAATACTGGTATCACAGATACAGTAATTTAAAGATACCAATGCACTATTATTGCAAAAATGCTTTAAGGGGATATTTTAATCTTAAAATAATAAACTGAACCACCTGCATACATATACATCTATAAAATCTTAAGATAAAAGTATTATTTCTATAAATTTTATTGTACATACACAATTAAAAAACCCCTTTCATTATATAGATTTAATGTTCAGCAAATAATCCACTGAAGAAGTGTTTTAGCATGAGGTTACAAGCTTGAGCAAGAATTTTACAGCAAACCTTTTCTAACTATTATTAACACGTTAAAATAGAAAGACAGCCACTGAAGCTTGTATTAATTAATAATATATTTCAGTTATTGAAATGGTGGTCTAGCTAAAGTTTTGTTTGGATATCTTCTCTATTTTTACATTACAGATACTTGTATGGAAACTGAACTGTGGTATTCTGGTTTACATGTAGATATTTATATGTAATCTTGATCAAACTCTTCATCTTTCAATGTAGCCTTCATTAATGAACAGCTGTATCATAAATTTCTAATCTTATATGAAGCACTAACAGAAACAACCAGATCAACACATAAGGGAATATTTTCCTGATAGCTTAGTATATAAAGATGTCAGGGAAAATAAAACCCAAGCCAAATTTGTCTGCAGGGCATACACCAAGAATCTGCAAAATGTGCAAAGTGATTTATTGGAAATATTTTCCTACAAATATGCTCCACTTTGAAGTTTGGCTTCCAGAAGAAGCTTTTTAATCAAAATAGCTTTATTTTGATCAATCCAATTTGATACTTTAAAGAGAGATACAGTGTACATGCACAGGGCTTAACTGTTATAAAACTGATATATAGAGACTAAGTGATGATAAAAATATACACCAAATGAAGAATTCTAAGACACAAAGAGCTGAGTTTGCCAAGGTTTCAAATGGCATTTCATTTCTCAGACAATAAAAAGCCTCTACATGCACACACAACAACGAGACCATGCTAAGAATGAAACAAAACCAACCTTGCTGTTATGCCCCGATGAAGGCTGTCTCAAAATAAAAAAAAAAAATTGAGGTTTCAAATAAGTGACAGTTAAACCAAGCCTCCATTATGCTTTTATTTTTTTCATAACAGAATCAACTGCAACTGAATTCAGTAAATGAACATATGATGAGGTGCTGTACTTCATTATGCAGAGAATCAAGTCTAATACTAAGACACTTGCAATGAACTTGCAGAACTCCACAAAATTTACGTTAAGCATTATGAAAAAAAAACCTGAAGAACACACAAAAATATAACTATGAATTTGACTGAAGCATTGCTTAGAATAAATGTAAAAAAAAGCTTAAGGCATTACAGCAGGGGCTATAGCTTTTCCAAGACATCATATTAAAATCTATTAAAATCACAACTTATTTCCACAGTGATGCAGTTCCATGTGAAAATATACCTATCACAAACAGCACTGAACGAATGTCAATGTGTTGGTTTCTCCTTTGAAATACCTTGGCTAATTTAGCTATACTACTCATTTGTAATCAGTCTTTTTTTACTGATTGCATGTGTGAATTAGGCTGACAGGCCAAAAGGAAAAATAAAATCAGGATTTACTCACCAAGGGGGAATCCCTGTTACACCACATTCCATCCTATAAAGGAAGTGAAAATGCTCTTCCCTTCTGTCTGATTTACAAGAAAGAAAGAAAGAGAAGTTTGTAATGTTGCTACACTATGAACTGTTATGGAAAGGAGAAAGGAGTACTTGATCTGAGAGTTTACTACAGAAAACACTGAATGCACCTGCTTTTTTTTGCTTGGTAGAAAGCCATACATCTTGGTGGACAGAGGCACTACTTTCTCCATGAACTTAACCAGACAATAGGAAGCTTACGTATTTAACAACTAAAGCCCTCAGCAAAAAGTGTGCAACAAAGCTTCAGATTTAATAACCTGATAATATAAACAAAGAAATAATGTACATAATAGAATGCCAGTATATCTGTTTATTTTGTTTTGTCTGGATTTTGGTTTTGGGGGTTGGGAGTGGGTTTTGATTGGTTTGTTTGCTCTATCCCCTAACATACTTGCTTTCTACAGTTTCTTTCTTGAACTAATGCTGTTCTACTTTCCTACTGAAAAGTGCAAATCTATGGCTTCACCAGAGGGTTATGAGAATTTTAAGAGGTACATATAATACAGCTGAAGTTACTGATGTTATTGCTGATAGGATCTAAATCCACTTATTTCACGGAGAAGAGAGTGGTGTAAAAGAAAACTACAGAAAATATTTATAGTCTGTATCTATTTCTACATTGAAGAAATGTAAAGATCTTGTAAATCAATCTTCACATACAAGGAAATTCATAATCTACTTGTGTATTTTCTTCAGAAAACCAGAATTTGGAGGGAAAGCAAAGAAGTCTCACTTTCCATAGCAAGTCCTTATTTGCTTTGTGGAGAAGATGGAAAACAGTTTCAAGTATAATTTAACTGGAAGTCCCATTAGTTTCACTAACATATGATTTCAGTCTTCATATCATGGTGTTTATCAAATAATACAGAAGAGCTTTTCCACATTCCCACAAGAGCCTTTATTGGCGTGCAACATATTTCCAAGAAAAACAAGAAGTTAAAAGTGTTTGCAGAGAAGCAGAGATATTTGTCTGCACAGAATATCTGCATCTGAGGTATTAATGAAAATACGTGTCTGAAGTGCAGAGGAAACCCTACCTTTCAGCCACAGGTAGGGTTAATTTTAGGAACCTATCATGAAGGACTGTAATTCTGAAGAGAACTCCACCAAGTCCACTTATCTCTCTACCTTAGATTTGTTGTTAGAGCAAAGTATGTGCTTTTATGATGTCAAAGAATACTTTAATAAGACGAGAGGAATTTAGAAGATTTGAAAAGAATAATTCAGGAAAACTTCTCTCCATGACTTGGAATACATCAGAGCTGATTTTTTTTTTTTTCTTCTTGTAATTTCAGAAGATGTCATTTAATTTTGTGAAGTTCTTGTTAATTATTAAGAGCACCCTGATATTTACAGAGCACAGCAGTAATGAAGCTGCACCTGCCAAAACCACCACAATGCAATGATTCAGCTTCTACCAGTTTGACCACAGCAATTTAACCAGCAGCTTAGTTTACTTAATGACAGAATCTCGGATTCTTCTGACTGAAGTTTTCAAAGTTTTAGGGTCTCTCTAAAGCAGCTATGTCAACACCAATATAGCTCTGACAAATACACTGAGCCAAATTTGCTCAAATGGAAAGGTCAAGTGATGAGGAATGACAGTTTTGCAGTCAAACTGAAGCACTTACACTGCCTAGGCAGCATAAGGAAACAAATTTCTTTAAGATACATTACTCTTAGTTCCCTTTCAGAACTCTGTAAAATGGAATATTAAAACATGAGGAAGAGGCTATGAAACACTCCCACTACATTAAGTACTGCACACAGTACCATCGAAAGGAACTAGCCCAATTTACATGGAACATGGTATTATTGTTTTTTTAAAAAAAATGGCTAATATAATCTTTTTCTACACTGAAAAGAGCAGCAATTATGAGGAAATAAACAAACTGAAGGGTAAACTGGAAGGGAGATGAAACACTCACTGCTCAATCACTTCACTGAGATGTTGAGAAAAAAAGTCAAGATGAAGGGAGGAGCACTTTTATTTACTACACAGAATGGAATATGATGTGGCAGGTTCAAGTAATAACTAATCATGTTTCTCAACATTTACTTGACATCTGTGAGGAAGAGCAAGCTAAAGGATAAACAGCCACCTGCTTTGTAAGTACCTTTTGCAAGTACAGACGTTTTAGCTCTCGAAATCTATTTTGTTAGATAAAAATCTATCTCACGAGAAGAAAATCCCAAATCTTTTTTGCCTTAGGAAATCAAATCAGCATAACTAGAAAAACAACAAAAACCCCACCCCAAAATCAAAATGCAGGCACTGAATATTCAGAAATAAGAAACATTACATCTGAAAAAGTTCTAGTATGTACTATAAATATGAATTGTGAATCTTTGAGTAAAAGTCATCAATTTTAAAACATTAATTAGACAAAGCCTCAAGCATTGAACAAGGAAAGAGATTCTAAGGAAATGAAGTCCATAAACCTTTAAGGAAACTGTGACAAAGGAAACTGCTTCAGAAGTTGTTATATAAACAAAGCTTTATTCACTCAAGATAATTCACTTTCACTACATTTTACCTGATAACACTTGAAAATTAACATAGCCCAAGTTGAATAGATCAAAATGGATTCTATCCTGCATCACACACTAAAAATACTATCAAGCAAGCAGACTAGGTTTTAATATTGCAGGTGTGTGTACATACAGATACACACGTGCGAGTGTATATTGCATGTTCAATGTCACATTCTTCAGTATATTGAACAATACCCCAAACCAGCAAGTGGTCCTTCAAATTCTCAATAGTAATTCAGAAGAGCAGAAAACTTGTCAAAAAGCAAAGCTGAGTTTATAAACAAGGAAGAACATTTTTTAAACAGGAAAAATAGTAAGATCCAAGTGATTTCTTAAAATCCATTATATATGCCTTAATTTTATTATTTTAGCAATAGGACCTTTATGATATTAACAAATAGGCACATAATTTTACCTGTCATGAAGCTAAAACTAAATACCTGCCATATTTTTTATACAGCTAGGAAAACTCCTTAACATAATGAAAGACTGAGATTCAGCTCTAAGGTCACAGCACAATAAAATATTACACTGCCACCTAGTGCCTATTTTAAGCACCACCGAAGTACAAACACTTCCAACTAAAACTGGTCTTTAAAATGTTTCTTTCACAACTAGACTAGCATTTGCTTTAGTCCGAACATACATTCTAAACTACGCATCTAAAAGCACTTCACATATAAAAAACGATTAATAATGCATATATGACCAACTACCAAAAAAAATAAACAGCTACCGTGAGTCAACTTCAATTTTGGAGCGATCCAGAACAAAAACCCTGAAGTCCCTATTTAGCCAAGGAAAAGGTACAACATTGGTACAAATAATCACTTTCTTTTAGGCCACACTTAAGACTTACATAACCAGCTTTACCATGAATTCCAACTTTTAGAACAGAAACCAGTTCTATCCAATTTTTGATGCCTACACCTGCAAGCAAACCAAAAATCCTATGAATTTGTAACAACTTCTTCATACTGGATCTGAACAAAAAAGCAAGGCATTAATGTTTTAATATTATTCTAATTAGTCAGACCCATCTGATTACCATCTTAAGATTCTTTGAAAGAAAGAAAATAACACATTTTATTCAGGGGTTCTTTGGGCGAAGTTTACCATGCAGAGAAGGAAAACTGTTGTAAAGAAACAAAACCAAACAAAAACCAACCAACCAACAACAACAACAACAAAAAACCAACCAAACAAAAAAACAAACAAAAACACCTCAAAACCAAAAAACCCCAAGCTTCTGTTTCTATATCAAAGAGCCTATCAAAAGACATGAGCCAAGTCATTAATTCCAATCTAAGAAATCTTGAAACGGTTCAGATACATGTTGGTTAAAAGAACAAAACTATAGAGTAAGCTTAGATCTCTGTCCTTTACTAACCTGAATATGCCTAAGTGGTGCTGTTATCAAACTGTTGTGTCTGAAGAAAACAATGATGACAGTTAGTGACTGCTGGCAAAGCTTAGAGATCCCACATACAAACACCTTTGTTTTGGCTAGTTAAGCCCAAAACTTCTGTTTTACTGTGGAAAGAAGTCATTAGTAGTTTAAACAGCACTGAAGGCTATAAATTACATACAAATATAAATAAACATTATTTAAGGATATCAACACCTTTCTCTTCAATCAACTTACCGTAAGCCATAGCAAGGCAAAGTGATGAACCGGAACATTGCCAGAAAAACTCTCAAAGGAAGCAGGGTGAATACATACAGAAAAGCATCCAGGCACAAAAAGATTCCAAAAAACATCAACTAAACCACAAAAATAAAAAAAAATATGTTAGTAGTTTATAAAGAATTGTATGATTTTATGAAAATTACATTTACATAAGACTAATTAACCAAATAAGCACAATACTCTTGCTTGTTCAGTCTGCTGAACTGTAACAAAAATAACATGCTATGCACTTGGAAGACTATTCAGCAAGAATTCTGCACCACAATATCCAAACAGCAAAGGCTTCTGCAGATTTCCATGGCTCACTGAACTCAGCCTTTACTGGACAGATAAAATACATATGGATATAACTGTAGTTCATTTTCCAATGGTGACCTTCCTCTAGGGTTAAAAAAGTTAATGTTTTTAACCTTGGGGGTTGTGATATGTGTCAAGTAGAGCTGTGCATACATGCACACAACCATTTCCTGTTTACCTCCTTTTCAATATGCTTTTCTTTTTCTTACCTTAATTCCCTATTGCACAGCTAATTATCAGATGCGGTAATTCTCCTTCAGAGAACATTTACCTTTTTCATACAAATAATATAAAATATGAAGAGGTAAACCCAGCTGCCCTCAGTTTAAATGCTTTATCCTTAATTTACAGGAACAGTTAAGGCCATTTTACTATAGCCATGAGCCAAGCAATTCTGTGATAATTAAACTAGACCTAAACCCTGCCACTAGAAATCTCTTAATTAGAAAGCTCATGTATACCACTGTTCCCACATGACTTTTCTTCTTCATCTGCTTTTTGAATTTATCTAAGGTTTACCTGAATGAGACTCTAGACATAGGCTTTTACACTTCTGTCAGACCAGAAGCTAGTGCTTTTTCCTGCAAGGAAAATCATCAGCTACACAATTAAGACTAGCAACCTCTAAGCAGGCCTATACATCCACGACAGATATGCATTTAAAGTTTTTATGTATTGCTGATGGGAAAGAGAGATACCAGTTTGGGGGGTGTGGAAGGGGGAAGTAAACCAAAGGACAAGTAAATTACTTTTAACTCCCACAACCTGTTTGCCTTTCAAAATACCTTCTTTGTCAGCTTGACCAACAGCCAGTTCAACGTCCAATGAGCTAGTATCACTGATACGTACCTTTCTGTCACTCATGCATCCTTGTAGCTTTGAAAGCAATCCAGTACATCTACCTGCAAGTAACTGATGACTGACTCAGGTCTAAGTGCACAGCTATCATTTTTGAACTGTTGCCTTCCCTTACCAAGTTATTTCCACCAACTGAACCTTCTCCTCATTTTGGTAAACATTAGTTTTGCTGCCATATTCCAGATAGCGAGGAGTTAACAGAAAAGCTTACTGAGCTTTTCCGTCATTGCAACTATTTTTTAGCAAAGAAGCTCAATGTTTAATTTTGAGATCAATTGACAAGTTTTCTCCTAAAATGGCAGAATAGGGACGACCTTTCCTTTACTATAAATAACCTATTACAATGAACAAGTTTCATTGAAACTGCACAAAAAGCTAGAGTGGAAGTAGCATTTATATTATAAAGTATCTAGCTTGCCCAAATAAAATGTACTCAGACCAACAACAAAGTACTACCCTTTAAACATTACACCCCACTCTACAATTATGCACATGTAACAAGTACATGCTAATGAATATCTCCCAAGATTAGGCTCTGATAAACTTACTCCAGTTCATCTTCACTCTACCTGATTATGATTTTCATTCCTAGTCTGTAATTATACTATTGGGTAGTATACAATATGAACAATTAAGAGAATTCTTCTCTTCCCTTCCTAGTGCCTCACGATTTATTTCATTTAAGCAGACTTTTGCATCACAGAGGCAAGTGATTCCTGCAAGATATGATGATCCTGTTTAACATCTTTGCTGGTGACATGGACAGTGGGTTTGAGTGCGCCCTCAGCAAGTTTGCCGACGACACCAAGCTGGGTGGTTCGGTCGATACGCCGGAGGGAAGGAATGCCATCCAGAGGGATCCTGACACTCTTGTGAGGTGGGCTGATGCCAACCTGATGAAGTTTAACC